>JABSTR010000470.1:0-56383 GCA_013339765.2 Haemaphysalis longicornis | reverse complement strand
GACGCTGCTAATCACACATAATTTGTAATTTATCCCATTTACAAGCCAGTAACTACGCTGATGTACTGAGAATACGTGACCTGCGAAAGTTGGGGCCAAGGGGGTACCTCCGTTTTACCCGGTACTTGCTAAGTTCTAATCGCAAAACGTTCGTCTTTTCAACTGTCTGACTGAAGGCTTCCTGGAATACTAAATTAAATTGTTTTCTGAAAACCATTGTTTGAGTTCCTAGAAAGATAAACTAACACTACAAAAATCTGTGTACCTGTGCTTTGCACCACTTCATTGTTAGCGGCAAGGTACAGTTCTACTTCCAAGGACCTTCAAAGTGTTGACAAGCACGGTTCAGAACCGTCGCTGATACTCGAAATCGGAGTTGGGTGTACATTTGGGTGTACAGTGTAACATTCAGGTTCTTTCGTTTTATTTCGCTATTTCCTTGAGTATGTGGGATGGCGAATACCGGAAGAACATTTTTGCTTTTAGTTTGTTCTCGCCAAATGTGGCGAATTGGCTATTGTCAAGATGTGGCACGACGAAGTTCTTTAATTTTTAAGGATGTGTCCACGGACTCTTTCGCACTTTTGTGTGTGACTTCGCTTGCAGGTCAACGCCAATTATCATTTATACGTGTGTTATTAAAGCGAAAATCGGTGAATGCTATTTAAAGAACTCGCTTGATTTCTACCAACCCCAAGCATGCATGGGCCGAATCAGGACTGAGCTCCCACAGAGATTTGTCGCAGTCTTTCGCTTCATCGCGACACAGGTGAACACACATCTTTGCTTCTGCTGTCAATAGTATCCTTTACCATTATTCGCGAAGAATTTCCGTACATCACACTTGAAGGTTCAGACCAGTGTTTGTCGATACTTTGAAGGTCTTTGGAAGTAGACAGCTGCAACTTCCCCTTAACATTGAAGTGTGCAAAGTACAGGTAGACAGATTTTGTAGTGCGATAAAAGTTTGTCTTTCGGACAACTCATAAGAAAATTTATGAGAAGCACATCGATATCTTATCCTTGGGAGCCTTCAAGTCAGACAGTTGAAAAGACGAACTTTTTGCCATTAGAACTTCGCATGTACCAGGTGAAATGGAGATACCCCCTCGGCCACGACTTTCGCACGTCAAGTATTCTCAGTAACTTCAGCGTAGTTACTGGCTTGTAAATGGGATAAATTACAAATTATGTGTGATTAAGCAGCGTCATAAACGTAAAGTATGGGTTTATGAGACAGCTAAGGCAAGGGGATAAAAAAATATTCTTGAAATAGCAATTTTACACTGCAAAAGACACAAGCTGGAAAAAACTCAATTATTTTAATGCCTCCCGCAACTAACAAATTTAACAACGGGCAAATATGACTATTCTGATTAGTTTTCTTTATATATGTCATTTTATTTTCCTAAAATGTTTAAATACAGCCATAATTATTTGTATTTTTTTTACTGCAGAGTGCTACTGAATTGTTGATTGGACATTAAAAAAAAAGGTGTGTAATGTGACCTCATTTTTACACGTTAGAACAAAAATAATGCAATGCATATTTAGCTTTCTAGAATACTCAGTTACTTAGTACCATTTTCGGCAAATATTGCGAAAATTGAGGACCAGTGTTTTTTTTTAAACGACGTCGAAAGTTGGCCCTTTTTTCCAAATTTTCATTTTTCGTCGCACTTTACAGACTTTTATTTTGAACATATTTTCTTCTAGAGCAATGAGCAAGCTATGAAGTATTCAGCAGGCCCTGGTAAACAAGTTTAAAAAACCAGAAAGCTAGCGTTTTGGCCTACATGTAAAAAAAGTTTTTTAGAAGTGCACTTTTCAACGACATTGCTCTCGCTACAGAGTTTCAGAAATATTTTCTCAACAATATAAACATGACAAGTTCAATTTTTCTGAACGCAGCCGAAAAGTTTGGAAATATTTGGTAAAAAAAATTAAGAGCCTTTGGAAAAATTTCCGCTTGGTGTTACAGGTGCCTAAAGTTGCCACACCAAGCTTTGTGGAAAGTAGCCCGGCCGGATCGTGCTCGAAACAACTTTTTCATAAATGAACTATCGCGTTACTCACTAAAGTAATGTCAGTTCCATGGTGGGGATGCAGTGTTCTACACAATATAAAGTTTCATCTCAAACAAAAAATGGTTATGGCACCACTTTTGCTGTCCTTATCCGAACACACCCAGGATGGCAATTCTTATTTATCTAGATGAGAAATCATGATACCTCTTCAGCAACGACATCCCTTTCCTAGCAAACGACTGTTATTTTGAGCCATTATTGAGTGACCAGTGAGCAATCTGCAGCTGAAGCCCAGAATCTGCTTCTGTTATTGTTGTTTGTGCTACACCTGTATGAAATGGATAATTGCCTTTTTGTTCAGCCTGGTTAATGGCCATGCTTTACCCATTTGGAATAACCGTTGTCAACTGCCCATCACATTCGTCGCAGCAAGGCAAATCAGTCTATCAGTTATGCTAAATTTAGCTAACAGCATCCTTTTAACTTCCGATATCTCTATGCTGCACTTACTTCTTTACGCCTAGGCTCAACTGTTACGTAAAACTTACCTCGGTCAAAATGGCGTCAAAAGAATCTCCACACCTGTCGACGATGAATCCCAGCAAGGCACGAATGCCATCCTCTGGAAATATTTTGAAAGGCAGTTTTATAATAAGGCTAAACTCCATCAAAATGTTACACTTGCAATTGTGCCAGGATATGTACAATAAAAAAAAAAAGTCTCTTGTCATATTTTTAAAAAACATGGCACCCTAAATTCCTCTTTCAAAACTGAACTCCATATCGCTGATCTATAATAGAATATAAAACAAGCATTCACCCATTGCAATGCTTGCTTGTAATACTTTGGAATACAAAGATAGCAGTTTTACTGCTCCTGAAAAGCATGTGCTTAAAAAGCCACAACGAACCTTCTAAGCAAGCAAGCAAGCAAGTCGGCAGGCAAGTGGAAATATGTGAGTGTCTATCAACAACAGAATGGAAGGAATCAAGCCATCAGTTGTACCCATGCCAGCAAGAAGAGCACGTTTTAGAAGATTCGATGGGAGCTCAGGTGTCTTAGTACAGACAGCATGACCCAGCCTGTTTGTACTACCCAAAAAGAACCCCAGCCTGAATTCAAACCCACACAGAGCGATACCACATGCCTAGTGCTCCATATTGACTAAGCTATGGGCACATGCACAACCCCTCAGAGATAACACATGTACATGCCAAGGCCTATCCAATGTTGCACATTCCTGTTTGACTTGTTCACCTTTAGCACTCCGAGGTGCCTATCTGAGCATTTCTTGAACAATGCTTGTGCAGTAAGCATCCCTCTAGTAGGCACAAATATCTGATCACCAGCGAATGCATTCCTTCAGGCAGCAAAAGCAATCACACATGTGTGGTCGTGCTGAAGCTGGTCTGCTACTTCACCCTGCAAAGGGCTTCTCATACCTAGGTTTTACGCCTCATGATAAAATATTCAGTTTATTTTATCTCCTTAGTACCTAGATCAGTGGTTCTCAACTATGAATGTACTGTGGAGCTTTCTCAAGCTTGCAAAACAATGGAAGGCTCCACGATGAACTATATAGATCCAATTCGTAATGTAGAGGAGTTCGCAATGCAGCTGAGGTCACCCAAGCAATTTAATGTCTGCCTTTTGAAGCTGACTTCTATGCTGATGCATCTCTAATTGCCAAAAGATTTGCTCTTGCAACTAACAGTTGCCCAAACACCTATATTCTGCCTCTTGTGTGTCTGGCTTTTTGCACCGCTGGCATCTTGTGCGAAAAGCCAAGTTTAAAAGATGCGCTACATGGAGAAAAAATAGTCTTAATGCAAGCAAAGCCACAGCAATGATTGGGGGGAAGAAAGAGCTTGGGGAAGGCTTTGCGGACCCCTGAAAGGCCCTTGGGGCCTACGCACACCCATTTGAGAATCAGATATAGATTAACCCCACCCATTTTTTTCCTGCCTGTAACTAGTCAGATTTTGTACAGGTGTACCAGTCATACAGGCATGAGGAGCTACAGCTGCAGTGAAACATGGTCAGCCAACATATGTATTGCATATGCGCTACTGGGAAGTTATTTAATTTTATCAACGTTACTGAGCTGAACACAGTCTCTACAAACTAAAAAAATACAGGCATGCCATTCCAGGCACAAATCCTGTCGGGGCTCAGTTTTCACTGTACGATCGAATTGTGATGACCCGTCGGCAACTGGCCAACTGATTTTGCCAGCACTGTGGTTGGCAAATCGGTGAGGTGCGCAGTAAAAGCAATTAAAAAGAGTACATGTCATCAGAAATGCCACAGAAAATCAGCAAGGCAGATGCAGAAAGGAGAAACATTTTTGAATTCGTTTTCCTACTAAATAAATCCACATAAACACACCTAATATGGTAGAAGCTTAGCCTAGGAACTCCAGAGTATAATCTACACAAGTAATCTCACAATGCTTACGACCTTTTAACAGCTACCTCAAAAATATACCAATGAAATTTTATTGCCTATCACCTGAAAGACAAAGTTTTCAATGACATAAGCGAATATAAAGTACAGAAAAATGCGCCAAGCTTACCTTCTGCTGCCTCAATGAACAAGGCAACCTCTCGTTCAGTGCCATACTTCAGAACAATATCAGACAGAGAAGCGAAGCCTGCTTCCATTTTATCGGCGATTTGCCTCTGAAAGACAACTTCAAACTCCATCAGAAGCTGAAAAGAAATAATAATAGAAATTTAATTCATTATGCATTACACAACATTCCACTCTCTAAAACTACTGGCCACTCTCTAAAACTACTAAGCAAACAATTCTGTCTTCCATTATGTGCAGTGATACACTTGGCTTCCAACGCTGCCAGCACTAACGGTCTGCCGAAGCGGCAAAAGCTCACACGTACTTCTCTGGAGAATATCTCCGAAAAAGGCGCCAGGAGAAAAGCGATTGAGATTGGCGCCAAACCTCCGCGCCCCCGCACCACAGGGAGGATGCCCGCACCGAGAAAGAGAGAGGAAGGAATACAAAGGAGAACGATTTTATTGCGGGCAATGGTATCGAGAGTAGCGGTTATACCCTCGACATCTCTCCGGCGGCGCGCGGACGGAGGCTAGTTTCACGGAGGAACTTGGCGGAGGCACTCGGCGCTTGAGCAGACGACGCTATTCCGATTCAGGCGTGTCCCGAACTTATTTGAACGGTCGCTTTGCGCACTTAGAACTAAAGTCAAATAAACGTGGATAATGAATGTTAGAACAAAATTACTGTGTTTAAACCGAAATAATCAAAGAAACACCTATGCGTTCGTAACATAAAAAAACACCTTCGTTCTTTCTCCCCTTAGTAAACAAAATCATAACGAATTAAGGTTGAGAAACGCCTTGAGGGCCAATGCCTATGCGGATGCGGGATCGAAAACGTGGGCATGCTAACTAATATGCTCCTGCAAGCCCGCTAACAGATGTTCTTGCGATGAGATTTTTTATTATGAATATTTCCCCGCTGAAGCGAGCTCGCGTATGTGGTGTCGGCGCGCAAAACCAGCTGAAAGCAATTTGGAAGCGCTCAACGTGGCTGCCGCTTTGTAAATGCCTTCCAGCAGCACACCGGCCTTCTGTTTTCATTTTTCCACTTCCTCTGAGCAATCCGCTTTCCTTTAGGGCTCTGGCAGTATGACGGCACGCGCTGTGCGATCAAAGGTCTATGGCGCTGCAACAAGGCGGTCGCGCACGACATGTGCGGCGAGTTTTGCGGGGCCTCATTTGGTGCTTGCTGCACTTCCGTTCGTTTTTCGCTTCTGGATTTTTTTTTTTTTTTTCCTCTGTCGTGCGTAAGGTTTTCTGAACGGTTCAACCTGCGGACGTACAGCCCGCTTATATATATAGTGCGCACCTTACTCCGCAATGTGAAACCCCGAGAAATCGCAGCTGTCGCATCGTGCGACAAGAGCGCTCACTTCTTCCATCGCCGAAGTCCTGAATGAGGTCTCAGCTACGCATCATCGCCAACCTGCTGCAAACCGTTTGCTGAGCTGCTTCGGCCCTGCCACTGGGTGAACCAAGTCTGACAAGACATCCATGATCTTCAATGCGCGCCTGTGACGGTAAGTGGCACTCGCCAAATCACCTCCGCTCTCTCCAATCTCTTTCCGTTCAACCTTTTTTGTTTATTTTAGATTCAGGTGAACAGTTACCGAAGTGCTTTGATTTCCCTTCACCCAACGCTGCTGCTTTTAATTATAATCCACTTCGCGATCTCTCTTCCCCCCCCCCCTCCTTCCCGTCAACTCGCCTGCGAAAAAAAAAAAAAAAAGAAGAGAGAAGAAAGGAAATGATCGAGCTAGCTTAAGCGCGTGTGCATTCCCTTTTAATTTATTTTAGACTGAAAGTCTAAAACTTGAAGACTACTGTCGCAGCTCTCGTGATACGTCCAACCATGCAGCCTATTCATTTTTCCCCTCTTATAAGTAAGCGATCCAGGTATGTCTGGCGTGCCTATGCTATGCGCGACTTAAGGGTTAATGCCGATGGGGCGACCGAAGGCGAAGAAAGAGCGATTCCTGGAGAGGGCGGGCGTCGGTATGACCGCGACGCGCGAAAGTGTGTATGGGGGCGACAGGCGCCAAGAATACTCATTGTGTCCTCAGCGGCTGCAAGTTCGGGTGGCTTAATTGAAATGTTGAAATGCTGCGAAATGTATCTCGAGCATCACGGTCAAATCAGAACAAAATAAACGAAGACGCACCTCGCACAACTGCTCACTTGCTACTTGATTTAACCTACGTTCATGAGTTAAAAATTGTAAGCAAAACAAATTTAGCGCTTCTTTGATGCTCAGGTTACCGTCGAACGTCATTTGTAGGTTAAAAGGCAAGTTACACTGGCACCCTGTCTGTACCCTTAAAAAAAACTGATCAAACAATCGCCACAAAAAAAAATAAATAAACAACCTTGGCTTTGAAATGAGTCGAACCACGGACTTTCAAAACGGAAATCCGACTTTCAACCGCTCGACCACGCGGGGAGACGACGTAGAATTTGGTGTACCAACCGAGGCTGCCCACGAATAGTGTCGGGTGTACTTTCTTTTGGTCGTATTTGAGAGGTTTGAGCAGTGGTAACGCTTGTTTCTTGCGCACCGATCTTGGAGCCGAGGACAATAATGCTACTGCTACAAGCGTTGTAACCACAGCTCCATTATTTGAGTAAAGAAAAAGCTATCGCACATCCCCGGTCTCCCCTGCGCAAGCCATGGGAGCTACGAATAGAATGGAATGCGCGCTAGAATTCTGGCGTTGATAACGCTTGCTCGTCACGCACCGATCTTGCAGACAAGCCGCATTATGCTAATACTGGATGCGATGTAACCAGAGCTCCCTTATTTAACTCGCACAAAGCTATCGCAGATCCCCGATCTCCTCGATGAAGCCGAACAAGCCACAAATGGATGAGCGCCTGCGAACAGAAATAGCTTGCAATTTGTCTCAAGGCAACCGATTACGACAAGTTGAAAAAGAAATTGATTGTTTTTCTGCTGAAAGGAGTGACCCCAAACCACGCGAAGACGGACGCCGCCACCCCTTTCCGATGCTCTCTCGCGCCTGCGTCGACGCCGATATCTGGCGAGCGTAGACATCGGCGTCCGCTCGGGCGTCGGGTCGAGTAGCCATGCATTTCTGGCGACGCGCGCTGATGCAACGCCAAAAGTACGCTGCAGTGGTTGGGCCTTTTAGAGAGGTTGTGCGAGCTCGTGTGAATGTATAGCTTTTTCTTGCATCAGTGCGCTTTCAGGTTTTCAGGGAGTGAAAAAGAAGTGGGGGAGATTGAAACCTAAATATGAGGTTGGGGAGGGGGTGGGTGGAGGCTGGGACAAAGAATTAAAATGAAAAGAAGGCTGATTTGCTGGCTGCAACGCCTTGCCACAAATTAAAAAAAAAACACATAAAGCAAACATAAAACCGTAATACGGGAATGAGTGGTATTTGTATGCACAACCCGCACGAGCTTTATCAGCTGTTTCCAAAAAAGGCCCGTCAATTCTTCCTCCACGGTAATACCTATATATACTTGTCTGTAAAAAAGCTAGCGACAACAGTGTTTGCAAATTCATTTTAGCGTGACAGTGCAGCTTACATAAAACTTTTCCATGAGATTTTCTGCATTTTGGAGAGCAACCGAATGTTTGTAAAGCTGCTTTCTTTGGTTAGTGAAAGTGTGACTTTCATTTAGAGAAACTACATAAAAATGCATTACACCAGCGTAAACACTGGCTAATTGTCTTAGCTGATTTGCGTGCTGCAAAGCGGAGCGAAATAAATTAACGCCTTGCTACAAATTAAAAAAAAAAACACAAGCAAAAGAATTCAATCACTTGGCTGCATAACAGGTGTTCTCTGAACAAGGTAGTAAACAAAATATACAAATGTTTAATCTCTAACAATAACTGGTAAGAATCAAACACGGCATCAATGCCTGGCATGAAGCCAAAGCGCGTCGAAGTTTGTGCAAGAGCGCCATTGTATTTTCTGCCGAATGAGGCGTCGAAGCTCATTTGGCGCATTAGCATATTAAAGAGTTGCAGCAGAGTGGAGGAGGTCACACTACGCTCTGGTAGGCGACCGGTGCTACTGCGCGTGCGCAGAAACGGATATACTGGTTGAGCGCATGTCCTGTCCCGCGCCCGATTCAACAGTCAGTACCAGGTACTTATAAAAGGCGAGGCCCAATTTCAACAAAGAAATAATTATTTTCCCATAATTCGCCACTCTTTCGCCACATATCACGCTCCTGACCACTCGACCGACGGAGAACCGGCGCTGTCAAACATGTTACCTGCCTGCGATTTACTCATTCTGAACCAGTTTGGCCGTAAAGCAGCAACCTATGTGTTTTAGAATTTGACGTCATGTATCGTACAACCGACCATTTCAATCATGTTGCGTGTAGATTACACACATAGAGCATCGCGGTATTTGGTGCCGTCAGCTGTAAAAATTTTTGTGTGCTTTATATTACGCCGGACGTAACTCAAAACATTGGCCTAAAGTTCCCTCGCACGTAATTATAGTTTTCAATTCTGGGTCCCGTCGGGCGTAGCTCTAGTTTTCAATTTCGGGTTCCGTCAGACGTAACTCTAGGCACTGTGTATTTTTAATTGGTTAGCAGGAGTAGTTCAAACATAAAAGTTATATTTATGTAAACAATGTAAACATGTATGTGATTGCAAAACAAAAAAAAACTGCTTCCCATATTTTTTCTACACAACTTCTGGCATCTATTCATGTCTTGCTGGTAATTTTTTGTTGAATAGTTTTTTTCCTATTGTTCTCAAGAACAATCAAGGAAATTTTTTTAACTAAGACACTACTTATCTCACATAAAGACTAATTAGATATTTGAAATCAGCTACAAATACTGAACAAGCCCATGAAGTTTTGTCAAAATTGGTTGGAAAGCAAAAAAAAGACCAGTGTGCTTCCTTGAATTTGAATTCTTTATTATTTCCAACGGTGTGAGATACATACAAGTTAGTATACAACAAGGAGAATGCTTCAGATCAATAGAGAATGTTTCAGCTCAATAGCAGTAATACCAATTTAATCACAGGCTTCTAACAAATAATCCACGTAATAAAAAAATAAAGCAGTAGCGACTCCACAGCCACATTTTGGCGATTTCTCAATGTCACAAAGGCTTGTTTGTAAGATTGGTTGTGGCCGATTACAGCCCCCGCAACGAAACATGACTGGACAATCGTAGCAGAGCGATTCCTTGTAATTGGATCGTTTGAATGTTAAAAAAAACACTTAATGCAGTGATAACTGTGCTTAATGCTGGTACATATAATGTCAATGCTGCCCATATTATGTCACTAGTGCGAGATTTGAAAGGCGTTCAATATTTCTTGCTTTATTTTTGGTTAAAAAATCTTCGTGGCTGTAATGCAGTTGAGTGAGTTACGGAAGGCTAGTTATTCCACACAAGTTATTTTTTGTCTTGATACCCACTCTAAGCTCAGAAAACACCACCGTGCTACTGTCAAAAATCCCCCTCCCCATTTTCCACCTTCCAAACACTCCCAAAGCCTCTGTGCTCAGTGGTTCCACATTTTACACTCCCAGGCTGTGTGTTAGCCCACTGCTTTCCTCAAAGCTACCTAAATGAGCAAGGTAGAAACAAATTATTGTTTTGTCGCATTTTTCATTTCAGATGGAGCACGTAGCTACTTACGTCTGCAATCGGTGTCAACAGAGGACACCTTCTTTCAACCACCTTTTCCGTCACTACTGCACATGGCACGGCACTGAAGGTGACTGGCACTGTAACCTGGAAGGCTGCAGCAGAACTTACAAGCTCTACAGCTCCTTTCGCAAGCATGTCAGCCGTCATCATGGTCCACCTGTTTGCTTCGAGCAGTACAAGCAGCGCACCTCCTACTGAGCTACAGCAGCCCCAGGATGATGCAGGCGAGGAAGTGGCATACAGTGGGTCCACCGTGTCTGAACAAGCCACCGACGAGGTGCAAGTTCATGATGCTCAAGCGGCTGACCCGACCACTCAATGCACCTCACATCTTTCTTCTTTGCTTCTTAAGTGGCAGGAAGGCAGACAGTTACCAGAAAGTACCATAAGTGAGATAGCAAGCGATGTAATTGCCTTCACCACAGAGTTTAAAGAGACTCTAGCATCAGTTGACACATCTAAGCTTGGAAAATTGAAAACCAGGATAGGCAGAGAAAACCACTGGAAGGCCGTGCACACATTTGTGTCTCCTCGCAGAGTGAGTTGCTCTGACGAAAAGGGCGACACTTATGAGTACGTCCCAATTTTAGAGACAATACAGGCTGTTGCAGAGGCTCGTGGTGAATTTGAACGTATTCAACCACACAAGGCCCACTTACTGCAGGATGTGCCAGATGGCTCTTATTTTCAACAGCATTCATTTTTTTCGAATGCTAACAACGAAGGCCTGCTTGCTCTCCAACTTTACTTTGACGAGTTTGATGTTTGCAATCCTATAGGAAGTAAGCGTGGAAAGCACAAGGTGTTAGCTGGGTACCTCACAATTCTCAACTCATCCCCTAAATTTCGCTCAAAACTGAATGAGAAGTATCTTGTACTCATTGCAAAGGACGTGCTTGTCCAGAAAGTCGGCTTGCACAAAATTTTTCAGCCACTCCTTGCTGACATTCACAAGTTAGAGACTGAAGGGGTTGAGCTCAATGGAGAAATAGTAAAGGGGTCATTGTTGTACGTGTGCGGAGACAACTTATCCAGCCACCAGATTGGCGGCTTTCGTGACCACTTTTCATCGGGCCCCATCTGCCGCTTCTGCATGGCCACTAAAGATGAAATTGATGCAAAGTGGCAGGAGCATGAATACACTCTAAGAACCAAGGATGCCCATGCACGTCATGTGGAGCTCATAAAGACAGACAAAGATTTGTCCAACTGCTATGGTGTAACTGGCGAAAGCTGCCTAAGTGCCATCCAGTCGTTTGATGCCACACAAGGTTTGCCACCAGACATTATGCATGACCTCTTTGAGGGTGTCATTCCTTTCGTAATGAAACATGTGATCAAGCACTTGATTAATAGTGATGTTTTCACCCTAGAAGAGCTGAACAAGAGGCTTAGTTCATTCCCACTTCAAGGTGCTGACAAGAAAGCTAGGCTACCTCCTCTCACACGCCGAGTTCTCTTTGGGAGCCAGGTCATTAAGGGCTCAGCTGCGGAAAAGCTTTGCTTTTTTCGCTACTTTTCCCTCATCATCGGTGACTGCATTCCTAGGGACAACGCAGCCTATGGTGTCTACCTTGCATTGCGAGTTGCGGCTGACATTATTCTTGCACCTCAGGTTCCCCAAAGTGTTGCAGCGTACCTAAAAGTGAAAATCGAAGATTTTTACAGCAGTTTTAAGGAAGTATTCCCAAATGTTTGTGTCATCCCAAAAATGCACTATCTGATTCACTTACCCCAGACTTCTGCTTTTGTATGGCCCACTTTCAAAGCTCTCTCTCGTGTATGCGGTTTGAAGCGAAGCACCAATATTTCAAGTCTCTAGCAAGAAAAACGCGCAACTTCAAAAATGTTTCGGCTACACTAAGCCGTCGCCACCAGCTGAGTTTGATGTATTCCCTTGCTCAACCAGTTCAGCTAGTAACCACCGTGGGTGGCAAAAACAAAGACTTTGACTCACTGCCTCAACTGCTGAAGGACAGGCTTCAGGAACTTGGCACAGCAGGGATGTATGTTGAATGTTTTTCAACAGTCACATTGTCAGCAAGGACAGTATGCACGTCTGGTGTGCTGCCACTAATTGTCCAAGCAGACGAACTTCCTCGGTTCGCCCAGGTACAGCTGATTGCATGTTGCGACAACAAGTACTTTGTCGTTGCATCTATCCTAGAGACACAATATTTTGACAATCATCTCCACTGTTTCGCTGTAGCCCACACAGATCATAAGGTTATAATAGAAAACATTGGACATCTTGAAGAGTATTTTGAACCAATGTACTTGTACAGTCTGAGAGCTCACAGCTATGTAAATACCAGATATGCCTTTTTTACAGAGAATGACTAACAAGTTTTGGAGGCTTCTGTGTATATACTGTTTGTGTCTACCTTGTTAAAGTTTCTGTTGTACAGTAGTTGCATGCTTGTTATGTGGGCAAGCACTAGGATTTGACCAGTTAGGAATTTTCGCTGGCATGCAGGTGCCAAGAAACTGTGTTGCAGCCAATGACTTGAATGTTGCACTATCAATATAAGAACGTAAAGATCTTTGACTTTTTGAGCTAATGAATTTGTACACTTTGTCTACGTGTATAGTGTTATTGGGTGTATGATAGCTTGTTAGGTGATAGAGACTATCTTTATTGCAGGATTAAAGCATTCTCTTCATGTAAATAGATGCTTGATTTAATTTTATTGATTGTGGGGGTTTAACACGCTGACGCTACACAGGCGATGAGGCAAGCCATAGTGGAGGGCTCTGGATTGATTTTGACCACCTGGGGATCTTTTAACGTGCGCTGAAATCTCGTACACACGGGCATTTTTGCTTTTCGTCTCCATCAGAAAAGCGGCGGCGGCGGCTGGGAATCGAACCCGCGACCTCGGGCTCAGCAGCGCAACGCCTTAGCCACTCAGCTACCGCGGCGGGTGGATCTTTAATGTAAATATGTAAACAGATGCTACGCAAGCTGGCATAAGACCTATGAAGTAAAAACTGAGTTTTTCAAGCTTCAGTCTTTCAAGTTCACATTGGTGTTTTGAAATACTTGATAATTCAGAGAATCTGTCACTATTTTTGATTCCCATGTGATAGCTTTAGTGTTTTGATCAAAGTTTGTGTCAAATACCGGACTGGATTACCTGACCACGAAGACTACTATATTCATCCACCTGGCCACCATTCTAGTAGAACAAACCAGAATAAATGCTGTCGTCATTTCGTGCCCTTCAGTGCACATTGCAACGCACTGTGAATGCTTGGAAACACGCTATCAAGCGATGCTGTAAATGGCACAAACATTGATCAGTTTTGTTTATTTATGGAACGGCTAACAGAGCCTGTATAGTTATTTTTGTTGTGAAAGAGGAAAAAGTGTCTTGCAGGGTTGCATTGTACCTTCTTTGTGCATTTTTTTATCATGTGTAGCATGGGATTTCTAGTATATTTCTTCTTCGTGTACGCGAAGTGTACACGAAGATGTACTTGCTATTAAAAAAAGTGTTCCTCTGTTCCGCATATTGTCCCTCATAGTACTGAAGTTCTTGACCTTGTTGTACCTTATTTGATCCATGTGATGCTGTATGCCAACTACCTGTGGTGACTGTGAAGACCTACCCTATTTATAAATGAATAAACTGCCAACATTGAGAAAATGTCCATTGCATTATTTAAGGCGTTCGGAACCAACACGGAGTTTGTTTATTGACTCTTTCATACGGTTGCATATACGGTTGCACATAGTGGCATTATCAAAGCCTTGCCTAAAATGCAGAGTAACAATAATGGGTCATAATGGCTGCCCACCACAGTGCGAGCATAGCCACGGTATGCTTACAGTTCCAGATATCTTATGTGAAATGTGGTAAAAATGTAACTGAAAATCGTATCAGGTAATCGAACTTGTCATCTTCAAGTAGTCGTGGTGAAGTTTGGTAGAGGTAGAAAATTATGTCTCGGGTAATGTACCTGTAACCCCAATTATGAAAATCTGAAGTAAGGTCACTTAGCATTACTGCCGAACCTCTAGTTAGGTCACTTAGCATTACTGTTGAACTACTTTTTCACCAAATAAATATTTAACAGCCACCTGGTTGTAGTAGCCATCCAAATAGGCTGGAATACACTACAAAATCGTCGAAAAATGCTTAGAGTAAAACTTTTGCACAACATATATACTATTCTAAAACTGGCCTGGCAGAACCACGAAGCCCGGCAGAATCGCGCTGCTAACAGACTCCCAAGATGCGCAATCGTGCGCCCTGCAATGCCTGTCGCCAATAGATTGGCTTAATTATGAATATTCCAGTGCGAAGTTTTTGCACATTAGGCACCCCCCCATTCCGTAATCTCGTCCAGTGTCACACGGGATGCTCTTTCTCAGTGTCACCGGATTTGCAAACGCATTTCCAGGGGAGACCACAAAGCTGCTGCTAAGTGCTTTCTCGCTCTTACTAAGTCAGCAGACGTACGTAAAGACTCGCTGCCTCGTACAAATGCGAAAATTCGTACACGTTTCACTCAGAATACACCAGCGTGCGCGTCCGACTTGCCTGTGCTGTCATTTACCCGCTACGTCCGCTGTACCCGATGGATCATGGTACTTACGTTCGCCGTACCTTAGGCACAGTGATGTGTTAAAAGTACGAAAAAAAAAAGATTAGAGGCTGCTTTATGCTACAGCAAACGGTGCAGCGGTGCGTAGGCAATGTATGCGTGTGTTACCTGCTCTCAAGCGCAGGTTTTAAAAGGAACAACGTTTAGCGAGACAACGACGCTGCTGCGAGTAATGCAACACCACAGGGCAATGCGTTGAGGGCCGTTCCTCGGGTTATAGGAGCACCTAGGAATGTTCGTATTACCTCACATTACTCGCCCTTCCCCACAAAAAAGAAAAAAAAAAAGAACACGCACGTTTCACCACACCGACTGCCCGCACAACCACCGACACGACACCCAGTGTTTGCTGTGCAGTTCCGCAATTGTGCCGTGTTGAGCCGGCAAGGGTCGCTCGGTTGCTTGAGCGCGCATTCGCGCGCTATTTAAACCGACTAGTTGTGCACAGGCAAGTTACGTTAATGAGCTTTGCAACGACCAGCATTATGCATCTCTTGTTGCCGGCAGCGTGATGAGGCAGCAGTTATTGTTAAAATAAACAGATCAAGATAGACGATCGCGCCGGCTGTGGCATGGAATATCGGCTTTGCAACTGCGTTCAGCCATCGCGTGCTACTCACTCATTTAATTAGCAATAAGTGACGGTTACAGTTAACATTCAGCGTGAATTAGCAGCCGGAACATAGGACTAACATGGCGACCGCCCGCTTGAGATGATTACACTCTTGATGGCGTTTTTTGTGGACGTGGAGGTACTGCAGGGACTGAACTCCATCTTACCAATGGTGTTATGTCATTCTAAATTATCCTGTTTAGTTCTCAGATGGTCAACGGTAGTACCGTGGAGGTACGTCCACATTTTTACGCCATGCCTAGGGAGGAAATTTTTTTGCTATAGGTACTTTTCATGGCACATTCCTTCTTAAAAACGCCATTTCCGGCTAGTTTGCGTTTACAGTGCACAGCACTGCTGGTGGCTGACTGCAGCACTGGCTTGTTCAAAAGAGCTTCACACCACCATTGTTGCCTCACCCAGCAGTCACCAGACATTCTGGGCTGTCTGCACAGCGCAACGCTGCACTGCCCACCAGCATTATCACCGAGGATATTATCACCGGCATTACCGAGGAATGTGGCAGCACTCACAATACTGGCAGAAACAACTTTCATGCAAATGGATGTGCTGTGTGGGGAAGGTCCTTGGCATGCTTATGGACTTGCAATGGTGCACACAAGATAAAGCTATATTATTTAATGCAGAGGGTAAACCTGTGCTCTATGAAAGTACAAAATGTGTACGAGAAGGTCTAGGCTACAAGGAGCACGTGGACACAGGCCACGGCAGCTGCTGTCAGCGTGTTTCCAATGCTTGCTTGACATTCAAGAGCATCCACCTCAATGCTAATGATGTTTACCAGAGTAATGACAGGAAGAATCTGGCACGATACGAGATATATGGTCTTTGCAGGCTGGAGCTCACGATCCTGAGCTCAGTCCCCCTGGTCCCGACCACACCATTGTACGGGACCTTCTCAAGGTAAATCAGCTGGGCTGTACTTTCCTTGCCGAAAACAGCAACCATGTCCCAAACAACTGGACCTGGCAGTTCAACTTCAAGTTCTTCCTGGAGAGATATGGGTTCGAATGAGTGCATCCGTCCACTCCTAAAACGTGGCACGATCTGAGACCGAAGAGTCGCTCATGAACTCTGGTGTTAAGGAGTGAACGCAAGGCTGACAAGGAGTTAACACACGACTGTGTGGTTTGCGAGTGTCATTTCGACGAAAGATTCATCAAGAAGACGTACCGTCACGTAATCACCGGTGAGGTCGTAGAAACATCGCGGGATCAGCCGCAGTTGAGAGAGGATGCAGTCCCAACAGTATTCCCCAACAAGACAAGAGAGCATTTCAGTATCCCAACCGACAAGACCAGACAGTATACAAAAGTATTCGAAACAAAGAGAAGACAGCCCAGACGGACCGACAAAAACTGAGAAGGTGCCAGTAACCTGTCACGATTGTGAAGAAAAGTAACAAGAATGTCTTACACTGTGACTCGCGCATCTCAAAATAGTTGTGGCGTGTTTATGCCAAAAAATATTCGAATAAAGGCACCCAGTTCCTTCCAAGTCTTGCACAACTTTCAATTTGGTCTGAACCTTTTTCAGTACTGTTGGTTCACAGGGCAGCGTTACACAAAACTTCGCCAACCTGAATAAAAAGCTGACAATACATCACTACGCAGGCCGAAGATTCATGATAGCATCGTGTCTCCAGTGAACCACGACACTGCAATGGGTCGAAGGCCATAAAGACTGCTCGGAGGCACACACACAATGTACCTTCAGCCACGGCAGATATTGTGCAGAACCTTGTAGAGTGACCAGCTCCTTCTCTTGTGTGCCATGGATCGTTGGGTGGGCTTGACGGTTTGAAGCTGCCATGCTGATGGCATATCAGCAGAGCGGAATAGCCCCATCCTGGGCAGCCTCGCCGCGACAAGTGATACCAGTGACTTAGGATATCAGGTCGAGAACACAGACTGGGATGAAGGATACCTGTCAAGTGGTCGTTTGTGGGAGACTTATGCAAAAAAAAGCAGGTGCCGAAATCAGTAGGCTAAAATTTGTTCAAAGCACTGTGCCCTTTCCGAGCGCATGTGCCCATGCACAGCTCTACTGTTCTGAAGCTGGGTGAGTACCCAGCACCAACAAATTACAGTTACCTCGGTCCGCACTGCAGCAGCCCAAACTGCCAACTGGAATTCGCTGTGGATCTTGCTACCTATGACTCAGCAAAAAGCCAGAGAGATCACGCCAGAGGTGCGTGAGCTCAAGCACTAGGCAGTGATAATGGATGAAACAACAGGTGCGCCACTCGACAAGCAGAGAGCAGCAGATGTCCATATGGCTTCGTACGTAAAACAAAATTTTGAGGCGCAGCAGCCGCCTCACCCCGCCGGGCCATCGACGAGCCAGCCCCGACGGACTATGAACAGAACGCCCCCGAAAGGGGGAATGCCAAAAATGCGCCCCCCCTCTCCGCTGCAAGAACGCGGCCCGTCGATCGACGTCGAAGGCTTCCGAGAACAGCGGAGGGGACGAGGGTGACATCAACTACTTGTAAACAGACAGTCCGAACTTTAGCAAGTTCACAACTTATAATTTTCGGGTGCCAGTGAGTTCGTTAAATTGGGTTTAAACTAAGTTAGGTGCGGTGTCTTCCACACCTCGAGGGTCCCTCGACACACTCATGATTAAGAACGTTCTTCTATAGCAAAATGAGCTTGTCGCAAACTACACGTGAAAATTTGGAAACATTGTTAGCCATTTACACCACAGTTCACAATTGGTAGCCTTAGAAAAAAGGATGACCATTTGAACAAATTCTTTCAGCTGTTGGTTAGATATACGCAGGCACAATGTTCTTCAAGGATAAGATGATAATAAGATGTTTATTGCTGTCTTAAGTGCA
Source organism: Haemaphysalis longicornis (assembly GCA_013339765.2). Classification (NCBI taxonomy): domain Eukaryota; kingdom Metazoa; phylum Arthropoda; class Arachnida; order Ixodida; family Ixodidae; genus Haemaphysalis; species Haemaphysalis longicornis. The sequence goes on along the minus strand of JABSTR010000470.1, from coordinate 38,031 downwards.
TATCTCTGCTTCCGTAGTATTACGCTCCCCCTAAAATTTTCCCTTTCAAGCCAAGGTACAGGAAGGCGTCACCTTGGAGGCAGTTCTTGATTGTGGTTGAGAAAACCTTGACGGCACTGCGAAACGGATCCACCTCCTAACAAGGCAAGACGTTTACGTCACCAGAGACAACATGAAAAGTAGCGAGCGGCTACATTCTGATGACTACCCCAGTGTCGTGCTCTGGGTAGAGAAAATGAGGAAACAGAAGGACAACCCAGTTCTCTTTTTCAAGCAAGAACCAAGCACTGCCATATATATCACCGTCATGTGCTCAACCAGCCAGAATGTGAAATTCTTGGGGAGAAGGATAATATGCTTGACATGACCGAACCACAGAAAGAGCTACTCAACCACCTTGGCAATGACAAAGTCTGCATTGATGGAAGACATGGAACAACAGGGGCACTTTTGCGTGGGCCCGTCTGCAGTTGTGCACTTTGCAGCCCCTTCGCTTATGCGTGCATTTTTATTTCAAGAACATGGATGTCACTGCAGCCAGGAAGCGGCGCTGGCGGTACCTTGACAAAGGGGAACCATTTGTTGTTCCACCGACTACTGCATACGGGCGAAAGCACGAACGTGATCGCACCCTGATGACCTCTGCAGAATCCCTGGTGGACAGCAGCAGTAATTCAACGCAATCCTCCGATGCAGCGCCCGTGCTCGCGCAACGTAATACCACAGTCATCGTCTACTGCTGTTGAACTTGACTACATGCAAGGTGAAGAAAACGTTTTGTATGCAACCCGATGAACCTCTACCCCAGCACAGGTGACCAGGATGAGAGAGACAAAGACAAAAGTGGCGATGAAGCATCTGCCTCATGGGCTGTGAAGTTCAGTACTGGACGAAACCGAGCTTATAGCATCGGATTTCACCCACTTGGGCGAGAATACTCTTCCGGGATACACAACAAAGGCAGCGGCCGTAGTAATGATCATGGCTTTTGTTATCACCCATAACCTGACCTTGGTAGTAAATGGAGATCTACTCAGACTTGTGGACGCCCTTTTTGGCTTCAAAGGCAATGTTATTCCCCGGTCCAAGTACCTTTTTAGGAAGGTGTGGGCATCAAGAACGGCCAGCATAGGGAAGAATTTTTTTACTGTCAGATTTGTGGGACTCTACTGGATCCACTACCTGGCATTTCGTGCATGACATGCGCAAGTTGCACAATTGACGAGGACAGTGCCACACTAAAGGCATCGGGCAATTATTTTCTTACATTTGACCTCAACGAGCAAGTGAAGTATTCGATTGCCCGCACAAAAGACTTCCTTTTCGACAACCGTCTCAGGCTCAAACGTGACACTGAGCGAGGGTTTTGTGCTTCAATGGAACGAGGGTATTGTGCAAGCAATGGAACAGAAATCAGTCCATGATAGATTGCTACAATCATGGCAACAAAAGCCACATAGATAACAGAGAAATTCTGGAGAATTCGTTATATTTGCCCTGCTTGTATCAAGTGTGAACAGGCCTTAAATACCAGCAATATCCATGGGCTACCTTTTATTCATCACTAGTACTTTTTTCATACCTCAATAAAGTTTATAGCACCGTGCATTGTCTTGTGCGACAAAGATGCACAGCAAAAAGAATCTCATGAAAGAAATTGAGGGGTTTTCAAAAAGTGAAATTATATCCGAATAATGTGCATGCAGTGTGCTAGTTACCTTTCCTACAGTAGAGTGACCGTTTTGCCTTTTTTCAAGGCGACAAAGAAGCACGAGTGACTCACCGAGTGCTACAAATCAAGCCACCCGAGTTACACCCGACTGACACAACCTGTGAAGGACAGATGCCACTGGAAGGCCAGCGAATGGCAGAACTGGCTGTTGTTTTATTCTCTACCTTGCTGTTTGGACCTACTATCTCAGCGCTTCTGCAACCATTTTGCTATTTTGGTTGAGGCCATATTTACCATTCTCTTGGGAGAGCTCACAACAAGGCAGATAGACATTGCCGGTAAGATTAAGTAGAATTTGATGCTTGTACACAAGATTGTAAATGTTATATTTGTGTTACAAACTGCTTTTATAATTATACAGAGTGGTCCAAACTTGGTATGTGGATGGGGGTGTGGTAGAAGGGCAGGTCTGCTTGGATTATGTTCTCAAGTAGAAATATTGTATACAGTTTCTTCAACAAGATTTTATTTTATTTTGTCATAGTCATATTTATAAGGTGTGTTTAACATGTTACCCGAAAGAGCGAATGAGTTGAGGTCACTGAGGATCCCTTAACGCCAAGCAGTGTTGTCCGCCTTCTCAAGGTCGAAGTTACATAATACTGTTTATGCACGAAGGCATCATTGATGTTCAAGTCAAGCGCGACGAGTTGATCATTTGTCGATCGCCCCCCTCTGAAGCCTGCCAGGCAGTTTATCTTTTTCTCGAGGAGCTTGCACAGGCAGCTTGTTAGGCCTATGGGATCGTAACTTGAGGGGGACGAAAATGTTCATTCTAAGAAGCACTGCAGAACTGTTTGTTGGTTTTCAGGCCATTTTCCAAAGGCAAGAGCCACTCATTCATGTCACAGAGTCCGTGAGCTAAGTGAAAAAGCTCCTAAGCCGCTTCATGAGACATGAGGTGTACTCATCTATGAATGGTGCTGAACTTAAGCATCTCAATGTTGGGGCAACGGAAACTGAAGTAGATAGGGCCTGACACCGAGCAAGAAATGAAGACTTGGTGCCCCAGGAGAAAAAGCTTTCAGGACGGGGGCAGAGGCATTTTATATTGCAACTGCAAAGCACCTCCTGAAGCAGCTTCCATTGGACACGACGTTCATCACGAACTCGCGCAATTTATGCCATTTCAAGCTTTATATTTAATTCATGCGAGACAAAAGTATTCCCGGTAACATTGCCACATTAGTGCACATTCGTCTCTTTGCTGCAGTGAAAAGATAGGCTCTGGCTTCAAGTATCTGGTTATGTACTGAAACTGTATGTACTGGCACTGTAATAAATAAGTTCTGCTGCCGAGATTGGCTTAGCAAGTGGTAATTTTGTTTGTTTTCTGCTTGCTTGAAGCAGTTTTACCTGCCAGCAGTCTGGTCATAACTGGTGCAGTTGGCAGGAAAATCCTGGCTAATAAGAAACCCACTCTTGTGGTATACTTGCTACAAGGAGCGTGACGGGAACCCTTACTCACAGTAAGAAGTGCCTCGGCGAGTCGGCAAAGGATCCTTTGAAACCAAAAAACGATGTGGTCACTGGTAAGGAAGCTGGCAGTGTATACAGACATGCATACATGATGCCACTTTAACATTAAGGGTTTGGGACCGCTGCACTATTCTTTAATAATGTTAAAGCAGGCAATCATTAAAAAAGCTTACCACAGGAGAATTCAGTAGCCTGCGTCATGAAGCACGATATATTTATTTGCGCGTTCAGAGTAAGGCTATGACAATTTTTTTACAGAAACTCATCTTAATTTTTTTACTGCAGTCTTTTGCAGCAAATTAAAATCAATCACGCTGAAAACGCCTTAAAATGTAGACAGAAAAAGAATGGTTTAATATAATACCCTGGGGTTAAATATACACATGAAATTCACGCTTGTAATGAATGCTCCTGATGCAATATTTTAACTCTTGCAGCACAGCTGAAGCACTGGGGGGCAGGCAAAAGGGGTAGATGTGCAGCCCACCCTCGCGATCCTGGTCAGGCTACTGGGCGAGCAAATCTAGGATGTTAAGTCTCGTAACAAGCCGCAATGACTGCTTACATCATCAGAAAGATCCAGAAACCTGATCTGTTCGAGGAGGTGATCGGTTGTAGATGCAATAAATGTGTGTAAAAACGAACTGACCGGCTTTGGTGCAGCTCTTAGCTAGTGGAACCAGTAGTGGCTTTAATACTTGTACTTGAGACCAGCAGCTGCTGGAATAAGTCGCTGCTGGTACCCAAGTGGAACCAACAGCAATTCGTTCTAACTTGGACCAATAGCAACTGGTCCCAACTGGAACCAGCTGCTATTGGCAGTGAGCGCGAACACAGGCGACGCGCGCCTCCGTGATGTCAGCTTAGGGATTCTCGCATTTGTCGTCTGCTTCACTAAGGATCGCTCTCCCTGCTGTTTCTTTGCGCTCGGTCAACATCTGATGCTTGTCCGCACCAGAATTGGCGTGTGGGTAACTTTTTATAATAATAGGCCTAAAATCGCATACACTAGCTCATGGTGTCAATTAAAGTATAGTTTTGGATACCGCTACGGGAGAAACATTGCCGGCGCCACCCCATTCCTTGCGAAGCCGGTCCTGTGCGGAGCGCGAAGAGTCGGAGCTAGGTGTCAGCTTCTGTATTAAGCAATCTTTCGAGCCAGCTGCTAGTAACCGACAACAGAGAGAATACAAGACCAAAACAAATTCCCGGCCTTTGGAGCTGTCGGCTTTGGCAGAAGGCATTCCGATTCTCGGTTATCATATGTAAGGTAAAACAGTTTTTGCAACCATGCCGAATGCTCGAACGCATTTTGTCACATCACTTTACGTTGTCAAGGCATGAAAGTTTGCGGACATGCACTATAGACTGCAAAAACTGTAGGTTGAGTTCCAAATAACCCAGTGTGTATATACGCGTGTGCTGATTCTATACCAGGCATCTAACCAGTATGAAGGTTTATCGAGCAAAATGAGTCACGTCTTCCTTAAATTTATAGTAACACATATGTTTGTTAAGACCTGGAGGGATATTGCGGAACATTTTGCACAGCCATATCTTCCCGATATTTGGATATGCGTTATAGGAAAACTGCACTCAAGAGGAGGAGGAGGAGTAAGGGGAGGAAGGGGCAAACTTTGTTTAACAATTAAATCGATCTGGTTAGTGAGCCGGGTCCTCAGTCCAGGACAAGAGAGTAAAAGTAATTTTCTTCAAATCATAGAACGCCATCCCGAGTAGAATAGGATTTGTTCTTCGCGCCTGGAAGGGTTGAAAAGCAATAAAGAGCTACTTGGAATTCTTCTTCGGTTCCGAGTCTTGTAATATATGCAGGTATACTATTTATTACACTAGTTAGCGAGTATATCATGCCTTCAACACCGTAATCATGTCATTCTTCGATTTGAGAGTCAGTTCGTTATGATAGCGATATAATTACGACAGAAATTCGGAGCACAAAAGCCGCCTTCGAGTACTGTGGACCACGTTGTTTAGGGCGCGATCACGGTGGCATAGCACAAACCTTCTCATTGTATTTGCATGTGAATAAACAAAGCACGCTGCGGATATGCACCTTCTTGCACGCAGCCGTAATGAAAGCCAATTTGTGAAGAAGGGAATGTATGCTATACAAAATGAAGGAAATATCCACACGACCTTTGTGAGGCTCCCAAACATCCCGAAACCTCCTAATAAGAAATTGGTGACGGCGCAGAAAAATTAATGCGTTGGGCAGAAAAAAGCAAGAAACATTAATCAGATACAAGACAACAACGAAAGAAACTGAAGAAAACCGCTTTATTTCCTGCTGTGCGATGCGCGTGTAGAGGCCACTGCTTGGTACGTAGCATTAAACTGTTGAGTCTTCATAGGAACATCTCAAAAATACTGCAGGGAAGCCTACGCATTTTGAACACTTATCGAGAAACTCTGATCACTGATCCTCGCGAATAAGCAAGAAAGGACAAGTTACACACGATCTTCTGACCGATACTCTGAAGATACTTCGAAACTCATCACGCAGTGCTTTACAGCTGTCACCAAGGCTAACAAATCAAATACTGCCAACTCCATTTTCACTGGTTTTTTTCAATCACCTTTGCTGCGCGATAGGTTGCATTATGGGACGCCTTCAAGCAGTGCAAGCGACCTCCATAAAATATGCTATATAGGTGTGTGTATACATGTTTGATAGACCTATGCAATTATATATATAATATATATATATATCCAGGTACTCATACGTTTACTGTAACAGCTCTCAATATCCGGTCTCCCTCTACCACGACAAGTTCACCGAGCAGAAAGTAGTAGGACACGGCACTGGGCGCGGTGGCCAAATTTACTGCAAAAGCTGGTTCGCAATTTCAAGATTGTTTTGTGCAAACGCCACATGCTGTAGCAGTGGAGTCCAAAAAGGACAGTGAGAGTCAGCTGAACTCACGAAATTAGGCACCCGCACAAGCTAGAGTAGATATTCCAGTGTATGAAACAAGCATGGCGCACGAGCACAGCAACGTTGATGACGTGAAAGCGAAACACACCAAACTTGTTTTTTTTCGTCAGGAAAACAAAAACAGAGGATAGCTGGTTTGTGAAGGTAAAGAGAGAGGTGTAAGACGAGTGTGAAACTAAAGGGTGAACACCCTAGCACTGTGCCTATTATCTTCTTGCTCTTGACCTATCTTGGCTTGTACTATTTTTGTCTTCAAACAACCCTTTGTTCCAGTAACAGAGGACAATTTTAACCGTGGAAGCATCGAAACTACTGAAAAGATTTGCGCTTCTGTCCCTTTCTATGCAGCCAATGGTCCCTCACGGATTGTGCGGATGGTCACCGACGGATTGTGCGGACAGTTTCTGCTTAAACACAGCAAAACTACCATGGTCACATTCGTGGTATCACTCAGAACTACGCCCATAGTGATGCTGGGAGCATCGCCAAGTACTCAACATTTATGGACCACTTGCCTTCTCAGTTACAACTTTTTTCGCGTCATTAAACACTAAATATACACCTAGCACTTGTCTGAAATAATACAATCAAAAGTCAAGCATCTTTAATAATAATACAAAAAAGCCAGAAAAAAAATAGAAGGTTATGCGCAATCACAAAAGTTCTCAAAACATTTTACGTCACTGCAAAAGTTTCAGCTACTTCGAGCGGCACTGCTTGGACACGTGGCAGCGGCACCTTTTCTTGCCACACAGATCCGCGTCAGTGCGCGCTCTGCCTCCCAACCTGCTCATGGAATCTATCACCAGTCAGTAGCTAATCACCGGAACGGACGGCACAGAACAAGCTTTCTTTCTTCTCAACCTCGCACGCAGCAAAACATACATTTCATCTCACAAAGGGCAAAAGGGGCGTCCACAAACAGTTTGAATAAACACAAAACCATGCCACACAGCTGAGCACACCACTGACTTCACATACGAGTACGCACGCACACAAAAAAGATACAACGCATTACATGTGCACGCAGAGTGTGTGTCGAGTGTCTGTGTGTGCGTGTGTGTGCATGAGAGAGAGAGAGAGAGGAGAGAGAGAGAGAGAGACGTACTAATGGTGTGGGTATTGACAGGCGGAGGAATATGCCTCTGGTGGCACAATGAAAAAAGCAGGGGGCAGAAGAGCAAAAGGTGGGGGAGACCGGTTGCCCTAGATGTGGGTGGCCTCCTGCGTGTCCCAGTCATCGTCGTCCGTAGTATCACTTTCGGTGCCCTCGATGTCGCTGCTGGGGTCGTCGCCAGGCCAAGGGCACAAGTGACTCATGGGAGCAAAGTGAAGTGACACCTTGAAGTCTTTGCTAAATTTACTGTGAGCTGTGTCCTTGTATGCTTTGTCGAGGTCCTCCTTGTACAGAACTAATGTCCTCAAATCCTCATCACCACCATTGTGAACGATGGATTATGTGGCTGCGGCCCCAGCACCCCCAGCCACACCGTTTGGATGTGCATAGCCCCGCCCGACGCCGCTGCCAGCGCTGCTGCCCCCGCCAACACTGCCGCTGCAGCTCGGAGGAACAAAGAAGGTGTTGAACCAGAACTGGAACATCTTCTCCTTCTTCATCATCTTGGGTTTGTTGTAGACCTCGACCTTGATGTCGCCCCTGAGGGGCACTGCCCGTGTCAGGTGGAAGCACAGCGGCGCCCCGCTGCCCTTGCGCACCTCCAGTACGGGGGACGCGTACAGCTTCTCCATGCTGCTGGAGTCACTCTTCCACAGCAGGAAGAAGGGCGAACAGGTTCCTCCATTGAAGGTAGGCACAGGTTCGAGAGAGAGCGAGTGGAGCACCAGCGTCTCCGGGTTATACTCCACGCTGTGTACTGACTAGCTTGGCATAGTACTCCACGTACCGTCGCTGGCTGGGGATAGTCACCCCCTTGAGGTCTTTCGTCCTGAGTTCACTGTAGTAAGACAGGGCCTCCCTGGCAGTGCCGAACATCTTGCAGTGCACAAGGTAGGAGCACACCATCACCCCCGTCCGACCCTTGCCCGCTTTGCAGTGGATGACCGCTACATTGTCTGGGTGGCTGTTCAGCCACCGCTCCACGTCTTCACAAAAGGGCTTGATGAGGTCGATCTCGGGAGGGTTGTGGTCCTTGAAAGGGTAGTACGCCACCCGGTTCTCGAACTTCTTGGCATCGTACTGCCGTTCAGAGCACAGGTTGTATATCTTGTAATGGCCTTTGTGCTTCTTTTCAAGGAACTTCTGGACATCGTCCATATGGTTCCGAAAAACCCCTTCCAGTTGCTCCGCTGGAAATCCCATGGAAATGATCTTCTCGTTGATGTAGGAAAAATCCAGGTCAAAATCTTCATCTTGATAGTGCTTCTTATTCTTGCTCACAACCTGTTTTAAGCGCGCAGTCATGGTCATCCTAGACCAACATAGGTGTAGTACCCTCAACGCAAGGCTTCTTGACGCATCTACGACCACAGTGAGAAATAGTATGGCAAAAGCTGCCGAAGAACTGAAGAAAGAGGCCTTCTACTCTGATGGAGACCTGGAAACTGCGGTCACAGTGGATGGAACATGGATGAAGCGTGGTTATTCTTCACTACATGGTGTCGTAGCAGCAATATCGGCTGACACAGGAAAGGTGTTGGACTTTGAAGTAGAATCCAAGTTTTGCCACATCTGTGCTCGCAACCTTCACACAGATGACAACATGAGTGAATGTAAAGTTACCTACGATGGGCCATCTGGTGGAATGGAATGTGCTGGAGCTGTAAAAATTTTTGGACGCTCTGTTGAAACGTACCAGCTAATGTACACAAGTTACACTAGTGATGGAGACACTAAGGCATACATTTCTGTCAGAGACTCACAGCCCTACAAGAAGGCCATAGAAAAGCATGAATGTGTGGGACACGTGCAGAAGCGAATGGGCACGAGGCTCAAGAACATAAAAAAAAATGGAAGGGGAAAAAGCTCGCCGATGGTCTGCCACTTTCAGGGAAAGGACGCCTCTCAGAAAAGGACATCGACTCCCTTCAGGTTTACTATGGCAAAGCTATCCGGGAAAATGTAGATAGTTTAGATAACATAAGACGAGCTGTGTGGGCAATATACTTTCACAAGTTATCAACAGATGCCAAGCCCCAGCATGGACTCTGCCCAAAAGAACCATCCTCATGGTGTGGGTATAATCGCAGCCTTGTTGAGGGAAGCGAAACCTACTCCCACAAACACAACATTCCTGAGGCAGTGATGGATGTCCTCAAGCCAGTGTTCAAGGCATTGTCAGATCAAGCTCTTCTGAGGAAATGCCTCCATGGAAGAACCCAGAACACTAATAAGTCACTGAACCAACTCATCTGGTGCCGCTGCCCCAAGAGATTTGTCAGCGCTGACACGGTGAAAACAGCTACTAATGATGCTGTAGCATTCTACAATGATGGCAATTCCGCACGAAAAGCAGTTCTGGAAGCCCTTGGAATTGTTCCAGGTGCGTTTTGTGACATTGCCTTCAACAGGATGGATAAAGAGCGTGTTGACCGGGCAGAATTCTATGGTTCCGTCGAAAGCAAAGAAAGACGACGGGTGAAAAGGAACACCAAGAAGGGTTTCAGAAACACCTCTAAAAAAGCCATCAGCGAAATGTATTCTCCTGGTTCATTTTAAGCATGATACTTGAGCTATACGGAAACATAAAACTTCGTTTTTCTCAAATTAAGTTTTTTGTAACTTCTTCAACTTCAATGTACCTTTTCTCGGAAAGTATTGATTTGATTACAGTGAAACTTTGCACACATGTTCTACAGCTAATCATAAATATTCTGAACTAAAACAATTACGTTAACATAAATATTACTACTGCAAAAAAAGTTATACCTCAAGGCACCCTCTTACAGCTGTGTGCATGACGTGACATTATTTTTTTGCGCCCATACTCCAATAAGGTATCAAATGTCTTTAGTTCAGATAAAACCAATGGTTATTTAGAATAACACAGCGCAATATCATCACATTCCTCTTTTTTGTTCCAGAGAAAAGGTACATTCAATGAACAAACACACCTCAAATTTTGGGAGTGGGCCACAAGAAAGATACACAATCTAGACCCAGACAAAGTGCTTCATGTTTTACCCAGTGGCATCTTGTCTGCGCACAACAAATTTGATGCGGATATCTGCAAGCGTTTCGGAAATATAACGTTAAATTTAACATGTATCATTTACCCCACCATACCTCCTTAAGTCTCGTAACAGGGCGCAATGACTGCTTACATCATCAGAAAGATCCAGCAAGCCCTGATCTGTTCGAGGAGGTGACCGGTTGTAGATGCAATAAATGTGTGTAAAAACGAACTGACCGGCTTTAGTGCAGCTCTTAGCTAGTGGAACCAGTAGTGGCTTTAATACTCGTACTTGAGACCACCAGCTGCTGGAATAAGTTGCTGCTGGTACCCAAGTGGAACCAACAGCAATTCATTCTAACTTGGACCAATAGCAACTGGTCCCAACTGGAACCAGTTGCTATTGGTCGCCACTGGGATTTGGCTAATAAACCAGTTGAGCTGGGACCACTTGAAACGAGTTAGCATTTTTTCATCTGAGCACACAAGTTAACCCTAGCGAACGGGGAAACAAAAGAAACTAACGAAGGAACGAGACGACAGGGAAGTTGTTAGAAAGACAATAGGAAAGTGAAAGATGAAGGGGAGGACAAGAAAAGGTGACTGCCGATTCTTCCAGGTGGGCCAGACTGGAGGTGCTGTCTAGCCATCTGTGCGACACTGGAGGTGTCGCACAGTGCACGGAAAAATCTGCTTTACCTTGAGGCACACAATTTTCCTGCACATGTACCCTAGAGAATTCAGTTGAAACTACCACGTGAAAGGCTCCCTCAGACATGTAACTGGCAAGCTCGTTGATCATGTTAACATGCCTTAGGACTTGAGGTCGGTGAGGATGCTATACGAGTGTGCGGTATCACGCATTCATAAGATCCAAGAATATGCCAGCTAGAATGTTGCGAGCTGGCACTAATCGCAATGCAAGGCAGCAAGATCTTCAGTGGGCTAAAGCTAGCGCCGCAAGTCAGATAGATATTCAAGGCCCCTACCTCGGGTACAAGCATACTTTTCACTCTATGGTGACTCCACACACCACAGGTGCCAGGAGGCCGTCTGTATTATTCATCACCATGGGTTCTGTGTGAACATGATTGCCCAGATGAATGGCATGGACACACTTCTGAGGGCGATGACACATTCAAAAAATATATTTCATCTGCTGATTCAGATACTGTATCGTTTTGTGCATAACGCCAAACATGCCATGCCGGTGCAGTGGGGGAAAAGAAGCACGTTTATTACACACATACTGCATATAGAGTATTTGGAAGAGGGTGTGTCTTTCACCTTCTAACAGATATGCTGTTGGAGTGGCAATCTTCGACACGTGCGCTTGCTGCCAGAGAAACTGCGCGTGCGCGGCACATTAGAGCTGGGTGCCCAAGATACGATACAGATACGACCCCATTAGACAAGCGATGTGATTGGGCTGGCTCACACATTTACCCACGCCACCTTGAACGGTTTTCTTAAGGTCCTTCCTGAGGTGTGACCAGACCTCCCTTGTGACACCAGGACGCTCTTAGCAACAAAATGAAAATTTCTTATTCAGCACCTTTCAAATGAAAAATATGTACACCTCGGACTGAAGGCATGATGTGCCAAGTGCCTGTGCTTGGGTTTGCAATGCAGCTGAAACTCAGTCTTCACTTAACTTTGAGCATTGATGGGCTGCCACTTTTCAACAACTCTAGCCACTACCTGTGGCCAATACTGGCAATGGTTGAAGAAACTAAAAGTACGAGAACCATTTTCCAGTAGAATTTTCAGCAAAAAAAAAAGCCTGCCAACCTGAAGACTACCTCAATGAGTTTACAAAAGAAACAGATGAACTCAACGTGACAGTGTTGGAGGGCTTGGGAAGCAGAGGCAAGTGCCTATACGAGCCCTAGTGTTTGATCTCCCTGCAAGGGTGTTCGTGCAGTGCGCAAAGGCTCACACTTATACTATGGGTGTGACAAGTGCACCCAAATATGCTGAACGACATTTCCTGCCCGAAATGCACCTTTTCGGACTGACGCTTCGTTCAGTGCACAACTACAAGGCAAACACCACACTGGTGTTTCTTTAATGCAGCAGCTTTGATAGGGAATGGTAACGCAGTTTCCCATTGACTACATGCACGTGGTACTGCACAGCATCGTTGGAAAGATTAACTACTGGGCAAGGGGGCCGTACACTGCCCCGCGATCAGATACCAACTGGGGTGATCAACGAAAGTATTACATTGCTGCAGCCGCATACACCTTCCGATTTTAGCAGGAAGCTTCGGACGCTGACAGATGGGGAGAGTGGAAGGCAACCGAAGCCCGGCTGCTTTTGCTTGGCACCACCCGGAGTCGGAGGGGGGACAAAATTGAACAAACGCGTCAGCGGCTCCCACCTTTTCTGTTCGCGTCTTTTTGGGTCCGGGCCAGCCAGGTTAGACCGGGCTCGGTCTTGAGGAGAGGGGGTCGTAGGGATCCTTTAGATCCTTTTCCTCTTCCCGCGAGCTTGACCTTTAACGAGCGCGCTTTCCCACGCTGCACGTGACGTCACCTCGTGGGCCAACGCCCAGCAGGGAAAACCGCCCCTCACCCACAAATCTGCCTCCTTTCCCCCGCACCTAATAAGCGCGGGGCGTGCACTGCGATAATTTTTCGGGACATTTATTTAGGGTTTGAACAACCACGCGACTTCCGGTGACGTCAATAACATTACGTCATTGGCTTTTGGTTGTTTTTCGCATGCTCACTGCACTTTGCTCAAGCTACGAGCACACATGCACGGCACGCTCATCATGCTGCAGCTGTACTACCGGTACACCTGTGGACCTCCAGAATTTGGGCGAGGTAAGCCGAAAACATCTCTTGGCCTTTCCACAAACGCTGCCTGGCCGCAGTTTTTTTTTTCAAGTTAACAGGAATAATTTAATTATTTGGATTAGGTATTTTGCAAAAATTTCTTGTGTTTAGCTCCGTAGTACAAGTTAAAATGTGTCATTGAAGGTAGCTTAACACGTCCTGCTGTTCATTGCCTGTTTGTAACTTCAAACTTGAAATGGCTCGTGTTTTGGTTGGCGTGACTCGATGGCAAAGTTCGTGGAGCAGTACTTTCCGTCGTGTCAGAGCCTGGCTGTGAACGTTACCATGTACAGAAAGACAGTGAAGTTCGAAGACGGCTGATGAGGTAGCTGGTTTTAATGTTGTGATTGTGCACGTTGTGGGAAACCCAGAGCCCCGGCGCTTCCCCCTTGCCTCACTGCCCGCCGCTGGGGCAAAAAGGGGGGATTTTCTCTATTCTCCGGCGGCCGCGCCCTCTCCCCACCGCGGCTCAGGCGTGTTGCGGCGGGGGCACGGACCTCCTCACGTGACCAGCTTGTCGGGGGGCCCCCCGGGAGCCGGTCTGGATGTGTGGGACAAAGGGAAGTAGCTTTTGGATTGCAGCAATGGGACACCACTGACGCGAGTACCGGAGCTCCGGATGTGCCTTCCTTTTGCTGCCCCATTTGCACCTTTCTCCTGATATTCACGGACGGCTGGGTGACGACGTTATTGGAGCACCTAATAAACGCGAGTTCGGCTATTTCGTTGTGTCTTGTGTGTTCCTTGCTGTTCTCTGCCCCTATGCCAGTCTGCGGTTTGTGGCGAAGTTCAGTGGAGCTAACCTTGCAGTCGTCTCGAGTGCGAGATAGGTCGCTGTAAGAACCCTGGTCCCCACAACGTTGGCACTAACGTCAACGACGGCAGTGTCAGCATGTACGGGCACAAGTATCGCCAGCTAGCTCAGGGCATCCTCGAACGCAATCCGGCCGCGCATGAAGCTTTTTCTGCCATTCTCCACCCGCGGCAGAACAAGTGCAGCGGGGGAGGAAGCTCTGACAAGCTCAAATGCAGGAACTACCTGCACACGTGTGTGAACTTCTGGTGAAAGCACGGCTTCACTTTCCTGGATGGCCTTGAGAGCGTGTTGGCCCAGCTGCCTGGAATTGGATGGCGTCCGACCGAGCAAGTCGCCACAGGAACAAGGTGCTGGCAGACTTCCTTTACCGGGAGACTGCAGCCTGGTTGCAGCCTTGGAGAGGAGCCACATCCGGATAGCTACCAGGAGAGCCATGAAGCGCCCGCCTCGTAATTTTGTACTTGCAAGACTTTAACAAAAAAAATGAATATCCTCAAAAACGCAAAGAAATTGAAAGGGAATAAGATATTCATATAAAACGACTACTCTCGGCAAACGCTCCGAAAAAGGAAGTTGTTACTTAGGGAAAGTGCCAAGCCAGATAAAGACAGCGGCAAAGACGTGTACCTTCTCAACGATACCTCAGTGGGAGGGGGAGATGTAGCAGGCAGCAAGATTGTTGTGGGTGCCAAGTTTGACCGCTTTGTTTCTTTCCAGCAGTGCTTCGAAGCTTGGTGTGCAGAAGGTACACATGTTGTTTGAATTAGTGAATCGCGTAAGAATATCACACCTGACTTGCGTGAGGAGTTAAGTATAGTAGGGTTGTGTACAAATGTGCTCACTGTGCTAAAGTAAGGTACCGGGAACTGGCAAGTGAAATAATCAGAGCTACAATGGCACCAGGTGTGGAATGTGCGTTAAAGTGGCCCTTGCTTTTTGACTATGTGGTGACTAAAGTGGAGGGAGCACACAGTCACAATCTGGATTTGTAAGCTTTGTACACTCAAAACAGGCTTTTCAGAAGCGAGGAGCAGGCACAGAATGTCAATTTACGAAATCTTGGTGTTCCGTCAAGAAAAATTCAGCAACAAGTCAAGAATATGACAAGTAAAACCGTAAAAACAAGGGATCTTAACATATCGCAACACCTTTCTGTTCTTATTCGTAATGATGAAGCTCATGCAGAAATCTTTGTGAAAAAATTGAAAGCTTAGTTGCAGAAGATCCAACCTTTACCATTCATTATGAAAAAAACAATAAGGATGAGCTGCAATATGTCCCAATTCCGTCAGACAGCTTCCAAGAAAAACGTTTTGAATTATTATCCAGGTATACTTCTTGTAGACGGAACATACAAAGTCAATGCAGAAAATTGCGTTCTTTATTCCATTTTAGTTCAAGACAGTTCTGGTTGTGGAAGAGCTGTATGTTATGCATTTTTGAAAAACGAGACTTTAGAAATTGTTGAGCCCTATGCTTTCCAAGTTTGTTGCTTCGAATACCACTGTACTTTCTACTTGCAAGGTTGTAATGATGGACAAGGATTTCAATGCACTGCACATTCTCAGCCATCTTATTCTCAAGGCTACAATGGTGCTGTGCACTTCGCAGGTGTTCAGGTGCTTCAAAAGGCAGGAGCACGAGAAATCAAGCATGGAGTCTAAACAGTTGAAGCCCATAATTTATCATTTAATTTACCAACTTAGTGCAGAAGAATACTTACAAAACTTTCATAAACTGAGAACTACTACTTCTAAGGAATTTCGCTCTAACTATTATCAGAACTACCACTTGTGTACGGAACTATGGGTTTACGCGTGCCGGCTAAACCTTCTCGCAATAGGCAATATTACAAATATTAGAACTGTGAGTAATAATCAAAAGATAGAACCTCACCTTCAATCATGCCTCCATTTGATCGATGCCACGGGGGCACTTCTAAAATATGTCGACACCGGCAGCGAATTCCAATAGTTTCCCAACCTAAGGGAAACGAAACTAAGCTTTAAATAGATAGACAGCCATAGATACCTTTTCAGGGCTTATATATAGCTATACAAAGGCTAAAGATAATTATAGGTAGCTTCTGAGGTAGCAGTGGCATAGCATTGCACTTCAGAATCGAGAAATAAACCGTGGGAGCAGAACGGAGAGTTGAATGCGCCAGAGTGCACTGTTAGCCCAAGAGGCAGCTCGTATCAAGTCCCCTTTGAAAGCAAGGAGTATAATCTAACCACTCGCACCAGCAGCTTGCCACAACGACCAGTATTCCGGACATCTCGGCACAGCTCGCACTATAGCAAAAATCAAGGCGAAGTACTTCTTGCCCCGCCTTACATCCGACGTCACCCACTACGTTCGGAGTTGCCGTGACTGCCAGCAATGAACAACGCCGCCGACAAGACCCGCCGGACTTCTGCAACCGATCGCCGTCCCGTCGAGGCCCTTTGAACAGATTGGAATGGACCTTCTAGGCCTGTTCCCTACATCACGATCACAGAACAAGTGGATTGTTGTAGCGACACACTACTTGACGCGCTACGCAGAGACCGCCACTCTTCCAAGGGGGACTGCACAAGAAGTCACCAAATTCTTCACAAACCAAGTTGTGCTGCAACATGGAGCCCCTGAAGTCCTTATCACGGACCGCTGAACGGCCTTTACTGCGGAGCTTATGCAAGGAATCTTGCGCTACAACAACACGGATCACCAAAGAACAACGGCTTACCACCCGCAAACGAACGGACTAACAGAACGTCTGAACAAGACGATCGCGGATATGCTGTCAATGTACGTCGACATTGAACATGAGGCTTGGGACAAAGTGCTCCCGTATGTCATGTTTGCGTACAACACGGCTATCCAGGAAACTACGCAGATGACGCCGTTCGAGCTTGTCCACGCAAGACTGCCGGCTACAATGCTTGGCGCCATGCTTCCGCATGTAGAAGACAACGACCTCAACATTGACGTCCAAGGATACCTTCAGCGTGCGGAGAAGTCCCGCCAGCTCGATCGAGTTCGTACAACGGACCAGCAGCTGGTGGATGCCCGAGACGTCGAGTACCACCCAGAGGATCGCGTTTGGGTTTGGACTCCCATCCGACGACACGGACTAAGAAGCTTCTGCAACGGTATTTCGGACCCTACCAGATTTCCCGACGTGTCGGCCAACTTACCTACGAGGTGATACCCGATGGTGATTCTGGAACATCACGACAACGCACGCGGCCCGAAGTCGCCCATGTGGTTCGCTTGAAACCTTCCTATGCAAGATGACGGACGTTTTTGTTGTTTGGACTGTCTTATTTTAGCATCGAGTTGATGCACTCTTAGAGGAGGGGGGGGTAATGCCACGAACCATGCACCAGTTTATTGTTTGTTTTTGCTGCCCGGCTGTGTTATCTGCGTCCCAAGCGAAGCGCGCCTTTCATTCTTTATTTTTATGCCGCACGGGCTATCACATTCAGATAAGCAGACTGTCTCGCCCTAACGTCACTAGCCCAGAATGATCTTTTTTCCGGGTTCTGCGAATCTGCCGACGCGGGACATACTTCTGCTGCAGTCACGGCGTGGTTTTTCACCAAGTTCCTGCTCCTGACCATGACGCACATCACGTATCAGCTGAGCACGAACGTCACCGAATTCCTAGTTGCTTACGCTGGAGCCTCGAATAACAACGTTCAGTGGCCGGTGGTGGGAATGATGGTGTCGGCACACGTGATGACCACTCCCCATTGTGGCGTGTTCTTCAACGCAAGCGCATCCGTGCGCTTCTCAAACACAGACGCGTGCATGGTGAATACTTTGCAGTAGTTCTGCGACTGAGACAAGGAGACGGCACTGACTTCTTCCAGTACTTCCGGATGTCTGTGGAAAGGTAACTTTTATTGTACTGTATTCTATATGCCCACTACATGCGCGGTTGCATGACCGGGCACACTACGTGAATTCCCGCAGAATATATGTGCAAGATACCTGCTCCAACTATAATACACCGAGATTGTGCAGCATGTTTGTGCTGTTGCGGGGTATGCATGCTTATATTAGTGTTGGCAAGTGCACATCATGAATTCCCCGCGCTGCTTTTGAGATACTTTACTCATGACATTCGTGTCCCTGAACGTAAGGGTGCTGCTGTAATTGTTTCCACAGTCCGTGTGATTCCGTCTGTTCCCAACAATTCAGGACCGGTTCCAAAGGGGCAATCGGGCGGTCTTTTACGGTGCCGACGGGTACCACGTGTCCCGGAACTGCGGGATCAAGGCGCCTGCTATAGGGCACTCTCCCTTGCTGTGAGGGTGGCCTTCACACCACGCTGGCAGCCCCCGCAAGTCTGGTGCCTGTGCAGGTGCTCCCGCTGCAGGCGAAGGGGCACCTTGCCATCCACTGTGAACGGCTTTTTGTAAGTTTGGCTGGCATGCTCAGTACAGCGCCTCACCGGTTCGTTCGTATCATCCGCCCGGCTGCGCAGGTTCGTTCGCAAGAGCCAGTCAGTCAGTCAGTGAAAACTTTATTACACACCAGTCAAAAAGGGGGCGTTAGGACTGTAGATGTAAAAATGTCCTGTTTGCATAAAAATGTTCCATAGGGCGCCGCATATATGGTTTCTCAGCTGTTCAGCTGTTCAGGGCGCCGCATATATGGTTTCTCAGCTAGTAAATTAAATGATTAGGTTCAAATATGTTCAGATGCGTGCAGAGAGGTAGCAAAGGACAGGCTGCAAAGATCAGGAAGCGAGCACACCCAATTTCCGACTTGAAAGGAAAGAGTTGCTTTGCAACGAAAAGAAAGCTTAAGTGTACTTAGAAGCAGCTTGCGACTGCACTCCTCAAAGTACAGTGGTGCTGCCTGCCTACACGTTTTTGACAGACTTTCAGTACCCTACCCACGGACTGCACAAGGAAACTCAAACTCCGCCGACGTCTCCACAGCGAGATGCCGATGCCACGCCCAATGATAGTGCAGGTAGCCAACGCTCTGGCAGAGCTGTGGTTTAACAGGGGCCACTGCAGACCTGAGAAAGTTTGCAGAGCACCAGGAGTCTCCCTTTCAAAGCAACTTGTCAGACTGAGCAATGGAAGGGAACAGAAGAGGATTGAGAGACTATGCAGGTGTCTGCCAAGCTGACTGCTGAGGCTCGGTGCCATCACTGCAACCTGGTGAAGTGTGCCTGTACAGAAGACCCTCCCCGTGCACAAGAACTGTGAAGGTGCAACTTAAGCGGGGAAAAAAGTCCTAGTTAGGGACTACATGCCCGCCCGCCTTGTTTCAGATTTGAGCAAGAATTTCAGCCCCTTCCAAAGAAATTAACTTTCGATTACATTGAGTTTTTTTTTTGTGCTCCTTTGGTTTTTTTTTTTTTTTACCTCTCTACTTTCACAGGGTATGGGTGCCAAAGATCGATCCTGCACTGCGTGGCATGCCAGTACAGCAGGCAAATGAAAAAGCACGAAGGGGCCAACCAGAAGTTCTTGGCAGCCATGGCGCCCACATCAGACCCACGGTGGAAGCCAAAGCAAGACCACTCCAAGATGTTTGAGTATGATGAAAAAATAATGCGCACAACCACCATTCCCACCGCAAAATAGGATTGCAACCATTTTTCAAAATTGATTACCGCCTAGGTAAGGGGCATTCCTTGGCAAAATTCCTCGGGAAGGCATGAATGCTTCTTTCTTTTCCAAATCAAACACCCGTGTTTCATTATTTTAATAACACCAGCGCGTTGGCGCGGCCACCCTTTTGTGGCAGCGCTTTTAGCCCTTTTACGCTTTTAATGATCGCATCAATGAATGGTTACATGACGAATGATTCATGAGGGAATGTGGCAAGTATGAATGAAGCATGTATGATTGGAATTCTGGTGTTTGGGAGTATGAATGAGTGTACGAATGCAGTGTGTGGTTGGATCACGCGAGAATGGGTGCGGGGATATAATGAGCGAATGTACGTGTAAATCTGCCTCGACGCTTCTCTCATCACTATCCTTTTTTCATGATTTTAAAATCACGAGCTGTGTGCAGCCACCTTTTGTGGCCAGTCGTATTGGGCCTTTTACAATATTTTAGAGCAACAACCTCCCATTTTCTAACCTTTTTTTACTAACAATCTCTATCCCTCTGTTAGTTCTTTATTATTATTTTGTTGCTCCCCTTGCTCTCTCTGTATCTATCCTATCTTACAATAATTACATCATCCTTGCTCACGTCGTTTACCCATATATGTTGGGGCTTCCTAATTGTGCCTTATTCTGTTCCGGACCTGTTTTTAGTATATCCTTTTAGTATATCCACATTACCTTCCGGCCCCGAGAGGCCAGGTTTGTGGAAGAAAGAGGGCTCATCCAGTCTAGGCCGCTTGCCAATCACGTTGTCGGCCAACCCCAGACCACCACTCCACTGTTGCTGTCTTGTTTGTGCCTTTCTTGCATGTATTTTGTTCGTGTTGTTTTTTGTGTGTTCTCTTTGGGTTTTCTACTTTTTTGCAGGGCAGAGTCAACCATGGCGGGCGTGGCACCTTCCCGGGAAGAAGCCAAGGTAGACCACCCCCTGTGGGGGTGCCCAACCGGAGCCACTCACCGCCGCCATCAAACAAGTGTGCCGGAAAATAAATTGTAAATAGCGTACGCCCGTTTTAGTGCGAGGCCCTTCCTCTGAGGTTAACTTAAGGCGGGAACGCGGGCTAGGTCAGCCATTTGGTCTTCCACGCTTCAAGTTCTAATGCATGGCTCCCCCTCAACCACCTGCTCACCCGGACCGGCCGTCACAAGAAGCGGCGCCCGGTCTTGTCGTCCAGTAAGCCCTCAAGACCGGCCTGCGTTCCGGGCGACTCCCAGCCCGGCCCTCTAACCAGCCTGGCGCTCCGGCGGTATTTATGCTACCTGCGCCAAAGCCGGAAACCAGGATGGTGACCACATGGACATACCAGGGGGGCAAAGAGCCACCAATGAGTTTCTTCTCGACCCACTCATGAAAGCGGCAGCGGCAGCCGCGGATACAGCAGTCCCACTCCCTCGGCATGTTCGAGGGGCGGACAGTGTCCGTGGCGGCGGCGGCGGGCGGCGCATCCCTGGCCCCGTCTCCGAGGGCGCAGTACTGCGCAGGCTGTGGCGGGCTGCGCATCACCGAGAGCCATGAAAAATCAAAATTCCACTTGGACCACGGTCGCGAGGGCTGCCCTACCGAGCCTGATCAACTCCGTGGAGGAGGCCCTGGTGACCGACCTGTCTTTCACCGCAGCCATCACGGCGGAGGTCCGGCGTACCACGTCCAGGGTGGCCGAGGCGGTGCTGTTTGAGGAGGTGCCTTTGCCTCCGGCCCTCTGCGCAACCTTGGAGGCGGCCGCAGCGGTGACCCCGGAGGGCATGGAGGCGGCGGAGGACGCTACATCGAGTTCGGGTGGCAACAGCGCCGACAGAGACTACCTAATCGAATCTCATTAAACCAGGTCAGAGGAAGCGCCCGCGTACAACTTTATTTTTTGGGGGTTGCCCGTCGGCCGGGTTGGTCTTGAGGAGGAGGTTGTGGGGATCCTAGTGTTTCTATGCCTTGTCCGCACAGGTTTTGGGCGAGCTGGTAGTCGCCATTTTGGGTAGCCGGCGCGTCACGTAAGCCGGGTCCTCTTCATGACCCCACACGACGCGCCGAACCGGCTCGCCGCGAGCGTGTGCGGAGGGCGAGGGGGAAGGAGGACCGGTTCGTCGCCGTCTCCCTCGCCGCGGGGACTCTTCTGAGAGACTCTGCCCAGATCTGTCACACGGGATGCCTCCCCTGCTCCCACGGCCGTGACGACGGACATCGAGGTCTGAGTCCCGCGGCTTGAGCGAGCGAACGGAGCCACTGTCTCCCCGCAAGCGATAGTCGTGTTGTCTGGTATATGCCCTGTATCTGCCAGGCAATAAAGCCTCACTTTGGATTGCCGGAGCCTGTCTACCGCATGTGAGTACCCGGACCCGTGCGAGAGTCTTCGGATTCCGCAGGGGCTATTGTACGGCGCGTAGCACTTTCTCTAGCGAAGCAAGCCGGGGCCCTCTGCTATCCCGTACGTTAGCCCACAAAGCGTGGACGTCAGCCTGGACAGAAGATGGTGGGTGTTCCCGGAGAAATCAGATTTCGCAAAGGTGAACACCGCCCTGTGAAGACAACCGGGTGTAAACGGTGCAGGTGGTGTTCTACCAAGGCGTAGGAAATTCGGACGCCTTTTCATAACACTTGTATGCAAAGTCTGCAACGTGCCATTGTGTGCTACATGCGTTTCTTGCCTTTTCATAACGAAAAGTCCCATGATGATCTTATGGACACAACCTGACGTAGCTGTTTGCAAGAGTGCAGCAGCATGCGGTTACCATCACAGACCGGGAGATACAGGAATTTGCACCTGCCCAATAAGGGGGGTGGGGTGCCGATTTGGAACCCCCTCAGGACCCCTGTCACGAAGCTACGTGTATAGGCTTGTTTTTTTTATTGCCGGGAGCTACGGCAACAGCCAAGGTGCAGGGGGAAGGGTTTTGTCGAGCTTGTCCTGAATAATTTGCTGCATGTGGCCGTCTGCCAGAATAGCCCTGGGAAACACGACCACTTTTCCTATTGTACGCAACACCCACACAAAACAAGGTGGATTTGGCTCATAAAAGAACCACTTGTGGTCTTCTTATGTTTCTCTGGATATTTTTTGTCTAAACAGCCAGTGAAGCAACAAAAGGGGATACCAACATCCTGTCCACCAGACATCAACAAGGCATGCGTCCCACTTCGCTCTCTTGCGGGCTCTTAATGTCCACCACTCGCGGGCCCAATGTAGATGGCGCAGCGAGGTCAAGCGGCCGGCGTTCCCCGTGCGCCGGCGGCGCGTTAAGTCGCCCGGAGTGCTTTTTGCTCCTCCTTCGCACGGCTGACGAAACTAAAGGGGGGATTTTCTGTGACATAGTGATTCTCTCTATGTGCGAAGTTTTGTGTCTGTAGTACGTTATATTGATTTATAAGCGCGTGGGAGCCTGAAGCCGATGCAAAAACGGCCCTACTTTGTGCGGCGGTCGTACCGCATGCCTGATCGCGGCAACCTCATCGTTTGAAAGAGAGGTCGCGCCACAACTGCCCCCGTTGTGTAGCAAAACGGCGCCAAAACCCCCGCAACTAGCGACAGTCGCCGAGAGAACATCTCGTCTCCTGAAATGGATTGATCATGCTTCTTCTCATTGCGTCCCATAAAGGGTTAAATTAAATGATAGAGTTTTGGTATGCTCGGATGCATGCAAAGAGGTTGCAAAGGGCAGGCTGCAAAAATTGGACAGCCCTTCAGCTGATTCAGCCTTTGTGTCAGTGCATTTCGCCTCTTGTCGCCCGTTAATGAAACAACTCCCATCTACATCTCTTCAGAAGTTATTCATTTATTTTAATATTCTGGTTCCTGCTTGCAACTGTTTTCTTTGATTGCAACTTTGTTTTCTTTTTTTCTGTGATTGTGCAGCAGTCGGGATGCGGTTACCATCACAGACCGGGAGATACAGGAATCCCTGCCGACAACGTGAGGTGCTGAAGGAGCACCTGCCCAGGGACTACAACTGACGCGAGGCCACCCTCACTATGGCAGACCTGAAACATCTTTCAGGGGGGTGGGGTGCGAGCGCGGGCCGAGGCGACGGCCTATTGGGCCAAGAGAGTCTCGAGTGCCAAGCTCCTTCCGGAGGGGCAGTGGTCATGACGACGTCCTCAGGACCCCTGCACACTTCTTCCTCCAAATTGATGCATCACGAAGCTACGTGTATAGGCTTGTGCCATACCGGATGTGCATACAGAAGACCTCCTGGGCCTTCCAACACGGTCGATGGACAACGGGAGCTACGGCAGGGCTGCTTGAGTGCAGCTCAGAAGCTGTGATCGTCAAGGTGCAGGGGGAAGGGTTTTCCACCCAGCATTCTAACTGTCAGCTTGTCCTGAATAATTTGCTGCAGTTTTCCCTACTTCCATGCGAAAACTGCGGAAGATACAATCATCTCCCGACCGTCTGCCAGAATAGCCCGCAACGCAAGAACTGCGGTAGGAAACAGTCCCGAGTCCCTCCACTGCGCCATGCGGCGGGGCGCACCACTTTTCCTCATGGAGCGGGAGAAGCATCGCCCAAGCACGCAATGTGCAGAGAAAGGCAGAAACAAGCTTGGTGTGCTCGAGCAAACGCCCACCACAAAACAAGGTGGATTTGGCATAAAAGAACCACTTGCTGGTTTAACGCACCACTCCATTTCAAGCGATATTTTTAGCTCATTTGTAACCCGCGGCTTGCCGCTTCTTTTACCAAGGAATGTTTGCCATTTATAGCGGGAGCAAAGCAGACCGCCTTAAAAGTGAAGCAACAAAAGGTAAGGATACCAATCCCCGAACATAAACTTTTCCTCCACGCAACACAAGCAATGTAGACACAGAGAAAGGCAGAAACGCCAGGTGCCTCCAGAAAAGCTTGGTGTGCATCGAGCAAACGCCCACCAGTGTAAAACTACAAGGTTTTTTGTTGTTCTCATGAAGAACCACTTGTGGTCTTCTTATGTTCTAACACATAATTTTGGCCTGTCTGCAAACTTGCGGAAGAGCTATCTCAGCTCTCGGCGATATTTTTAGCAGCCTGGTTTGCATCGTCTGCTCTTTGCGAGCGTCCGAGGCGGCTCCACATGGAGCAGAATTCGCACACAACAAAGCATGCCGCAGCTAAATGGTACGCAAGTTGGGAAAAAGCGAAGCGGCTTGTACAACTTCCACAAGAGTCCTCTAGCGGAGGAAAGCGCCGGGCCTGACGCGCTACCCGCGCCGAGCTGCGCGGAGCCACCGCCGACGACATAACGGCCCCACCAGTCAGCGGAATTTTTTATGCTGGAAACCGTATGAGAGGACCTCATGACCTGCCAAGTTTGCAACAAGAGACTTTGCACACGAACATGAAAGCGCTTTCTTCAACTCCTGCAACTGAGGGATCCACTTGTTCACGAGCGCCGAGACACTCCTCCCGGCCCATGACGAGAGCGCTTCGTGATTGCGAGTTTGGACTGCGCACTGCCTTATCAAGCTGCAAAAGCGGGCGTACGGCCTTTCCGTAAAGATGGTTATCGCGTGTGCGCCATGTTGCCTCATTGTGTTCCTTCCCCGCGTGAAAGCGATAAGAAATTATCCGTTTATCGTGAATTTGGTGTCGCCGCGCGAGCGAAGCTACAACAAACTTTCAAGTTAGGCTTTTTTCTACTAATTACGCAACCGCGGGCTGAAACTTGGCACTACGTGAAGGAGTTAATTTAAGCTTGCGCCCGCTGCGACTCGCGCTGCCGACAATCCGCATTCAGTGAGAAAGAGAACACTGGACAAAACATTTGTGTGCAGATTACGACCGTGGATGACGCGAGGCCACTCGTCTCACATCGGCGTCGGCGTGGACACTCTTTCATTAGTTCAACTTCGTCGGCAGCTTTTGTGCTGTACGCAAAGGTAGGCGACCCAGCAAGCTTGACAATGTCTGTCAAAAAAACACTGAAAAGAAGGCTGGTGAGATGGAAGGCCGGTCCATCCTCGGAGCAAGATAAGCCCACAGGAGCGCCTGTGACTTCGCTCTCTCCTGCGGGCTCTTGGCAATGTCCACCACTCGCGGAGCACAGTGGCGACGTGTGCACAAAGATGCCACTACCACCACATCACTTCAAACGCGTGTCCAACCACAGCCTCGCCCACCAGGCCCGGACTCGTGGTGCCGGCAGGTGCCAAGGCAAGCCCACTCCAAAACACGATACAACCTGCCACCTCACGTGTGCGGCTGTTACAAGCGTCCGGACGAAAAGTGCAGCCTGCCTGCAAGGCAAACGGAACTCCAATGAGTCCCTCCACTCCGTTGGCAAAAAAGAACGCATTCCGTCGGCTTGTGTCGTCTGCTTCGGCAAAGACGGTGACAGTTGGTGTGCACGGAGTGTCAAACTTTGGGCCTGCGTTGGCGTCACGCTTCGCGTCTCATTGCGCTCCTCCTTCGCACAAAGGCTTGAATTGCCATTTTTCGACAAAAAAGCAAAGGAAAAACCTTCTGGGTTTAAGGTGCTTTCCGAACCCGTAAAAGGAATTGAAAGTGGTCGTACGGCACAGTGGTCAAAGATAAGACGTTAAGGACTGGTTTGCATGGCGGGAAAACAAAATGTAGAGCGCACATATAGACATATGGCTGCTATACAAACACTACCTTTTGCGCAGTGCTTGCCGAAAATGTGACTCCGTTTTGTAAATTTGTGAACACCAATTCGGGTGTGTTTTAACAGGTTTTACAAAAGGCGAAAGGAGCAACTGGTTCTGATCACTAGCGATTATAAAAGTTGCCTCAGCTTTCTCGCCATTCTCCAACTTACGTCCAAAACAGAGTGTGCCTAGAACACGGACCGGCACTCACACGCTCATCAGAAAATAACAGAAACGCGATAACATCACCCGCGACTGCCCGCGACGTAGCAATCTGCTCAATCTGCTCAAGCAATTTTCACAAGCCTTCATTTCGCGATATTTGAATTCGTCCGGACCCTATATCTCTGTGGTGATGACTCGCTAAAAGAAAAAGGTTTGACGAGCCAGATGTTTTGCTGGTCAGTGTTATAGAAAAAAAAAAAAAAAAACGCCGGGAACCCTTGTAGGCCGAAAATTGCAGCCATACAAAACGCAGCATTTTCATTTGGAATCCACGGCGTTATCGACGAGATAACACGACCGTAGAGCGACAGTGAACATCGGGCGGTAAGTTGCGGTATGGGTTACAATGAAGGTTGCGTTTGATATTCTTGGGTGCCTTATCAAGATGACAGTGTTTTTGTACACTTAATAAAACAGGGCAGCCGTCCAATTCAGTCATTGGCACAGAAATGTGTGTCTCATTGCCGTTTGCCGATGGAGACTCCGGGCGATCCTTGTAAGCCTTGTTCGTTCGCAGAAGGGCATAAATAATTAAGCAGGCGGCCGGAGAGCGGGCCAACAACAGAGGGTAATTTTTGCGCTGCATCGGTTTGTCGTAAGCAGAATCACGCTAGACTGCATGTTGTGGCGTTTCATATTAGTCTTGCTCATTCTTTGGTGATTCTAAAGTCGTCGTCGTTCAGTTGCGTCTTACATCTGCTGGGTTAGTACAATATTTTTAGCGGGTCTTCATAATGTCAGAATAAACGCCCCCCGGATAGGGAATAAGCGATCGCCATGTATGCGGTGGCGTGCGATTATCTGCGCCGTCTATTCCGGCTGCGCACAGGTGTTTAAATTCCGCGCGTGCAGGCATTCCTCCTGCATAGTAGGACTGGCATACGACAGGCGTCGTTGCGAAAGAAACCACGCCTCTGGGGAGAGCGAAGAAGGGAAGAGCCATGTACAGAGGCACAGCGACGAGAGGGCAAACGAAGGAGGAAGAGAGCAAAGGGAAAGCTGGGCGGCCGGCGGCGCGTGGACATTATCGGCCCGAGCAAAAGAATTTTTCTGGGACACAGTCGGCGCTCCTCTTTATATCTTGCTCCGTGGACCCAACACCATTGTTGCGTCCATCTGGTGTCCTATACAAGAACCCCTCTCACTTGCTCACATGAGTTTGACAATTCACTCACTGGAGAGTTTGGGCACAGTTTAGGCAGGCAAGAGAATGAAAGAAAAAAAAGAAGCTTACCTTACTTTATCCCTTGGCCTCACCTGTTTCCCCAATGCTTTTCTGCTCTGTTTTAGGCAGCCCTTGTAGACATGCCCAGGCCCACATCTGTCCCAAGGGTGGGCTGGATCTAGACGAGGATGTGGTCGCCACGACGAAACGCGCCTTAGACAGTAACCACGAGGAACGGGTGTCCCCCGAAAGGGACTCTGTCCTCAGCCGCTCCTGGCAGGAGCACCATGGTTCTCCACTGTAAATCCAGGACATGCTGGCTGCAAATGGTCTGGCCTGGAAGAACAGGTGGCGCCACATGCATTCTTTCAACAACCTCGTTGTTTACAAGGTCTTCGGCACAAATTGCTGAAGGAGCTTTTGCGAACACCTACTGCTGACGCTGTACCAACAATGGAAGCATTACCATGCTTATGAAAAGCCATCCGCTGGTTATCTGTGTTAGAGGGGCTTTACCTTGCCCGATTTGATTTAAATGTCCATAGGAAGTGTTGACTTGCAGCAAGAATCTAGCCTTTAGAGTCCATTAGAGAGCTAACCTTACAGTAATGAGCATCACATTTATGGAACACATTTTGTGGGGTAAAGAATTTTACTAATTCTTTGGCACAAAAGTTCTTAATACCATGGCAGTTTCCAACTGCTTGGTGCAGTGGCGAACATGTCCCCCTGAAGGTAATCGAAAAGGGCTTCCAGCCCACGAGATGCTCTCGTGTTTTTTTTCTTACTCTCACACCTGTCATGGGGGCGAAAATGCAGCTTCTTCAGCAGTTCTGAGCCCATTCTTTCAGGCACTGGGGGCAAGAAAGGTTGTGGTACCGGGGTCTTAGCGCCCGGCCGCGGCTCCCAAGAAAGACACCGAGTCCCCAGAAACCACACCTTTAGTCAGCTCTGAACCGAACCCGTCCTGAGACGTCCGATCTTCTCCAAGCCCAGGCCGCACTGCCTCAGTCCCTCGTCTCGCTCCAGCGCGCACACGCTGCGCGTGCCCCGAACTACCTCTTTCTCCTTTTCTGCGCGCCGTTCCCACACTCTCCCCCCCTCCAAAACAAAGTCAGGACTCGTCGGGCATGTCGATGACGTGGTCGGCCGGGAGAGGGTCGCGGAGGAGGTCCGGGCGGTGGTGAAGCAGCAGGGCAAAGGCAGCAGCGACTGAGTCTTCAGTTCGGGGTCCTGCGGAAGCCGACGCTGCAGCAGTCATGCAGTCACGGTGCAGAGCACCTGCCAGGTGCGTGGGCACATGGATTTGCGGCACCCGGCAGTAAGGGCAAAGGCGACGGAGCTCCTCTGCCGTATAGATGGATGGAGGTTCCTGGGGATGTCGATCCGAGAGTAAACGGCCCCGGAAAGGCTCTGGGACATCGGCCGCTGGATCCCCACGTTCAGGACGGGGCTGGAGTTCCCAGGGGAGGCGGGACACCCAGCCAACCGAGCGATCTGCCTCCACGACCGTCCAAGTGGCCACGGTGCGAAGTGTTGGAGGGCGGTGACGTGGCGCCCGGGGAAGCCAGGGATGGAAACGGGCCTGTGCGTACGCAGAATGACCCCATCCCCGAGAGGGCCCAGGAAGATTGCGTGGTGGCGGGGGCATCTACGAGAGCGTGCAGAAGAACATACAAACAAAAAATATTGAAAGGGGACAAAAAAGAGGAAGCCAAGCTGGTACTACGGAACAGGTGAACCCCACAATAACCATAAAGGACTGATCAAGGCTTTACAGAAAAGACAGGTCAAGAATAAACAGAGGAGAAAAAAGAAAATGTGGGTAGTAAAAGAAAAAAAAAACTAATTCTGTTATTTCGCTAGCGCCCATACGCAACGCTAGGCGAAGGCGTCCTCTGAAAAGAGAAACATGATCAGTCCGCATGGTACCGTTTAAGGTCGGCTATATTAACCGGGCCTGCATGTTCACCTGTCCTGTTGTTGCGTAAAAGATACGTGATGGAAGACAGCTTCTCGCTTACGGTAAAAGGGCCCTCCCATTTAGGGCTAGCGACGCGGCAAACGTGCGTGAAGCGTCGCTCAGCGGATGAGTGCGCCGGAGAACCATGTCGCCAACCGCAAGCTGAACATCTCGACGACCCCGGTTGTACTGCTCCGCCTGCTGGAGACGAGCAACGTCAAGCTGCTCCCGGGCAGCCTGTATCGCGTCACGCAGGCGCTGGCGGACGGCCACAGCATGAGGCGACAGACCAGAACCCGCGTCCGTTTCTGGAAGTGTCCTGTCGAGAGGAAATGGCATCTCCCGACCGTAATTCAAATAAGCCGGCGTAAACCCGGTTGAACGATTCACCGTGGTGCGAGTGGCAAATGCAATCTCAGGCAGCTTAGCATCCCAATCCTTGTGTTGCTCCGTATGAGCAATTAGCATCGCCTTGAGGTTGCGATTCACACGCTCAGTTATGTTTGCCTGAGGGTGATAGGTGGTCGTACGTTTGTGTTTCACGCCTACAGCTCGGCAGTTGTCCTCAAACAATTTGCTCGTAAAATACGTAGCATTATCCGTTATGAGCTGTGCGGGGAACCCAAAGCGCGAAAACACTTCCATTAGGCACCTCCATACATTCGGTGTATTGACGGTACGTAGCGGGAACAGCTCTACCCACTTCGTGAAATGGTCCGTCACCACAAACAAATAACAATTCCCACGCGGGCTGCGGGGGTAAGGGCCCATGATATCGCAAGCAACGATTTGCCAGGGGCTCTTACTCTCAACAGACTGCATCAATCCGGGCGGGCAACCGACTCGGGGTTTCGCTGTCTGACACACGTGACAGCTCCTGGCGTACCGCAGCGCATCCTGCCTCATTCCCGGCCACGTGACAGTCCGACATAACTTCTCATAAGTTTTGCTGCCAGAGCTGTGTCCAGCCAGAGCTGAATCATGAAAGTAACGGATGAAAGCCCTCCGAAGCTTACGCGGTACAACAGCGCGGAATGGGGAATTAGCTTCGTCATCGTCCTGCGGGATATACCGTAGCAGGAGACCGTCTTCCGCCAACACATATGTATCAAACTCACCGCTGTTGCTGGTGGGAGCTGCGCCCTGTGCCCCGACGTGCTCAATGATCTTACGGCAGAGTCCGTCGGCACGTTGCGCCGCGAGAAGATCTGCCCTGCTCACCAGCGTACCCCAGCGTGCGTCAGCATCCACTGCAGCCACCAGCGCCGGCGCTTCCGCGTCCGAGGATGGCGGCAGGGGCGCGCGCGATAGCGCGTCAGCGACTTGGTTCTGCGAACCCTTCCTGTGCTGGATAGTAAAATCGTAGCGCTGAAGCGCAAGCACCGAGCGCGCACACGCTGCGCGTGCCCCGAACTACCTCTTTCTCTTTTTCTGCGCGCCGTTCCCACAAGGTTAAAAAAAAAAAGGCACTAGAAAATAACAGAACCCCCCCCCCCTCCCAATTAAAGCACGCATTCACCCCTGGCCCTTTTGTTTTTGTTTACCCCCCTGTCACCAACACTCCAGAAGCCTAAGTAACGCCCCTTGCGAAGTTCAAGGGATAATCCGATACTTGATATTTGCAGTTCCGCAGTGCTACTTTTGAATGCAGTCTTCCTATCGCTTTAAAACAGTGTCTGCAGTACGACTACACTGTCCTCCATGATTTAACCCTTCGCGCTCCGTTGTCGGGCCATGCCGAGCAATGCAAGACTGCTGTAGCATTCCGTTGTCAGGCCAGGCCCGACATGATTGTTCAAGGTCAAATTTCGAGGTTTTTCCTCACTGCGATATGCCCCGCATCCTCTGTATATATGATCCGCCATCTATTGAAAGATAAGTGAACTTTGATAAGTTTGTCTTTTTGCACTACGGTGCAGCATGTTCAGCACTGCTAAGAAGCATGGCCACTTACTCATCGCGTGCGTTTTACTAAGGGTGCACTTAGTGATAGCGATGATGACTAGTGAAGAAGGGAACTGCATGCCTCCATTGTTAGTGACGACAGTGGTTCGACAGAAGCGAGTGACGAAGACCACTACAACGGTGGAGACAGCACTGAGCAGGTCATTATTCTGCAAGCTGTACCTTTCGTCGAAAGAAAATGAAATGGTGACAAAAATTTTTTTTTTTCTGGCATCTAGAGGTTTCCATTGTCCATAGTTTTATTTAAAGGCGCAGCTGCAGAATTATGGTGAAAAAGAGCAGGCAAACCTGCAGTACCGCCACAACCTCATTGAACAGCTGGTGGGTGATCTGAGGGCTCGAGCCGAAAATCGGGGCACATTGGCATGTTTGGAGTGCGAGGAAAGGCTATTTGGGTGAGCCATTTTATCTACAAGTTCCCAGGCCGAAGCAACAAGTACTTTGATGCTTGTAGCGACAGAAAAACAAAAGGAGGCAGGAGAGAAACTATGTTGTTCTGCAAAAGCTCCAGTAAAAACCCTCGCCTACACCCAGGAGAATGCTTCGGGCAGTTTGACACGTTGCTCAAATATTTGTAAAAGACTTGCAAGCACAATATCCTGTGAGCGCTTCTTGCTCGTGGTTCTCATCGCGCCAACTGGCAAAATAGCTGCGGACCAGAATGGCCAGAAATTGGGTACAAGGTTCGGACTGCACTAAGTTAGGTTTCAAGGCCCAAACTTCAAATCCTGCTCACGAAATTTAGGGGCCCCGAATAGGCATCACACACACATTTCCTGAAAAATTACAGCCACGAAACTGAAGTCAACGGGTCATACCATGATGGTGCTGATACAGCCAGGACAAATATCACACACTATTTCTGAAGTCAGTAACTGCACCACTAGTCATCATCCGTAGCAGTCGAAATAATTGTAACTTATGGTACACATGCTGTAGCCTATGCCCTAATGATGCAGGTGTCTATTTGGCTACTTTTTAGACCACACAGGGGTAATCATACTTCAACTTGTAGAAAAAGATTCCCCATTTGTCTCATCTTTCTTCCTTGCCACCTTGCGGTTTTCACCCCCAAAATCTCCAATCATACCTCCATCATTTTCTGTTGTGGCTTAAAGCTGTTTACGTCAACACAGGACTCATCCCAGACATGTCCACAATATAAGGATGGCACTCTGGGTACAGCAAGCCCAAAAGATTAGTGCTAATTAAAAACAAATCACCATTAAAGCACTGTATCAATCCTTCAGAAAGTTGAGTAATTCACTTCCACTTCTAATACATATGATAAAGCAGCAACACAGGTATGAAACTATCCACAAAGACGATAGATTGCAGGGCAAGTAGTATAGCAGATTAATTATGAGGTTTAATGCACAGACGCTACACAGGCAATGAGGCGTGCCCTAGTGGAGGGCTCCAGATTAATTTTGACCACTTGGGGATCTTTTACATGTGCCAAAATCTTGAACAAACAGGTATTTTCTATTTTCGCCTCCATCAGAAAGCGGCTGTGGCGGTGGGTAATCGAACCCACGTCCTTAGGCTCCGCAGCACAACTCCTCAGCCACTTTGGCAAGTAGTACAGCCGTGAGCAAGTTTGTTTCCATCAATTGACTACAAAACTGCCTGCACTTCATTACTTCCCTTGAAATTAGAATAATTGAACATGACACCGTGTATGCTGCCGGCAGCGGCTGAACGCATAGCCGTACTCTTCTGCATCTATTACAAGAGAAGAGCCAGTTTGCCATTACGGCGTTAGGGTACCGCTTCTCATAGATGGCTAGCATAGCTTCCATGTTTGTGACCCACACGCCCGACGAAAGCCTGCACGCTTATCTCATGCTACTACCTTTGGGTGCTCTGAAATGGATGGAGGTGGTTCACATAAAAGGGCTATTGTGATGTGTGCAAGCCGCGTATACCTGTTCAAGGGCTATGGGTTTCGATTCCCCCTTATTTTTTTTTTACACAGGCGGGTTTTAATCAAGTTCACTATCGCATTGGCCACAGGGCAGATAAAGCATTTCGGGAACTCACTCTTTCAAGGCAATCACTCAAGATATTTCACTAATACTCAGTATTTATTGGTACGTTTTAAGTGGTTGTCAACACAGCATGCGTAAAAACCGCACAAATTTCGGAAAATAGCAAAGTCGTCACCGTGCGTACAGCCACAGCCTTGGAATTGCCATTCCCCATGCGACAGTTTTTTGTTGCTCAAAATTCCCCGTTGCTAAAATTCCCCATGTAATTCATAGGACTGCCGAAACACCGAAAATCCCCGTTTCCGAGTGCTAGATAAATTGAACGGCAGTGTTACCAGTAGTTTAACACAATTTTCGTGCACTTGTATTCCTTGACATCTGCGAACTTCCACAGCCATAAAATGTTACATTTCTTGATGTTCTACTAAGGTGCACAATGTTGCCTATACTGACAACTAATGTCCTCGACTAAGAACGAGGACTAAGAACTTTCGTATCAGGTCCTACAAAATTCCCGCACGTAATTCCGGTTCTAAAAAATTATACGTAATTGTGGTTCTAAAAAAATTCCGCCCGTAAAGCCATAGTCTTCTGCAGTTGCAAAGCCCTGATTTGTGTTCCCACTAATGCATTTCTATGTACTACAGCCATTATCAAAACGAATGAAATATCTGTATGGCATCCGGAACGATTGGCGCTGCACTCTCCCCGAAGGGGGAGTACGCCGGGGCGGCGGCCTATTTGCTTTTTTCGCTGCGCGCGTGCTGCATTTCTCGCGCTAGGAAGAGGGCTGGGTAAAATTTTTTTTTATAGCATACACATTAGCACGTGTCCAGCAAGTTCGGTTTACAAAGTAGCAACTGAAGTCCATTTTTGCCAAGCTTGTCTTGTCGTCTGCTAATAAGACATTGCGTCGTCTGCTACGCGCCAGTCGAACGGCCGAGCGCCCCGGCGGTTTCACGGGATAAAGAGTGCTCTTGTGGGCGTTAAAACGGTTGGCATCATGTCATCGCGAAACGACTGCGTCTGGTGAACGGCTTTTTAAGCAGACGCCCCCCGGCCCGCTCCTCCGCGTCTGGCAATTTTTGTGAACGTGAAGCTCGGCCGCATTTCCCGCACCGCCATCGTGCATCCAGCCTCCTACTCACGAATGCGAACGTACCGCCGGCTCGCGCGAGCCACTTTAGCCAGCACGTACAAAGAGCGGCGGTTGAACACTCCTCACTAGCCCGAAACGAAAAGATGTGAAAGCGTTTGTTGCATGGTCAGCTGTGTACCGAAATGCCTGACGAGGATCCATTCGTTAAATTCTGCATATTCCCCGCGAAAGCGCACCAAAAGGATAGACGGTAAGCATGGATCACTGCGGTCGAAAGGGTGAAATAAGTTGCTGTATCTGTGTGCTTTCAGTTTACATTACCCGGCTTTGAAAATGCGAACTAGTGTTCTAACGAGTCCTCCCCTCTACACTTTTTTTAATGCATGCTGAAAATGTCTCTTGTTTTCCGAAGCACGAACTTCGGAGTTGTTTAGCTGGTGCCGTTCGATATCGTCCATATATAACACAATAGGTTGACATTTTGCGTATAAGCGATTTACCTGGCTGTAGTAGCTCTGGTCCGTCTTTCATTTGACTTTGTTCTGGACGGGATTGCGCTGTTCGCTTTTTTCCCACATTTATACTGCATAATTAAAAGAGGTATACACAAATTCTGTCACGTCAATGATTACGACGCTGGTTTAAAACACATCAGTGTCGGTTTAAAACCCGCTCAACGAACTTTGGTGGGCGAAAACTATCACATCGAAAGAAGACAATTCTTCCAAAATTGGTAACCACGTAAGCTCCGGGCACTGCATATTAATTACGCGTTACGAAGCGCTCTAGCTCGAGGTGCAAACGAGTGTCCGGGTTTGTAGTGACGTGAGACGACGATTGACGACAAAAGCCAAAATAAAACGTGCTGTCAGAAGTAATTGGAGCACGGGAGCTGTGGCCGAACCACATAAGCGCCGTGTACGCTGCGCATGTGCATTAATTTTTTTTTTCATTAGGCTGCTTGGTTTAATTAATAGCTTTTTGGCAAGAGATTTCCTCCTCCTCCTTACAGTTCTTCATTTGTAAAGGATAAGCATGTACCCCATGCACGATGCATGTGCTCAGCCATCTCACAAGCATCAGCTGCTTAAGTGCGCTGGGAAATTATATCTACTGTTCCTGTAAATAAAGATTCCTATTATTATCCGCTCGTACAGCCGGCTGTGAGGTAGGTCGGTGCGCCAAGACAGCACATGAATGAAAACAGCGTGTTGACGGAGTCACGAAACGTTTTCGTCCGCGGCCGTACAACCGAATGCAACTTGTAGAGCAGACACGCAACTACGCACCGAAACTTAGAGCTCAGCGGACCGGCGCACGCGCGTCAACGCTGCCGCCTGAAGTCCCTCCAACTCGCGACCAGAGCGCCCCCCCGGGAAGGCCCGCGGCAGCAGTTCTGAAACTGAGAGAGAGAAGTGATTTGGTGAAAGAAAGGAAAGGAAAGTGCACTGGGGATAAGTAGGGAGCTCACCTGCATACAGTAGGGAGCTCACGATAAAAGAAATTGGAGGTTAAATGTGTATGTTGTGAAAAGAGAAAAGAAAAAGAAAAAGAAAAAAACTGAATAACACGACCGCGCCGAACAGCGATCGCACGCCGCTAAAATGGTCCACAAAATAATGCTGAGCATTATCCTGTGGTCTGGTCCACAGAATAAAGCTGGACACTATCCTGTGGTCTGTTCCACAGAATAGGCACTGCGAAATAATAGCATCGCAAGCCCCACGCACAAAAACACAAGCGACGAACAAAGGGTGACGGCATTTTTTGTTACTTTTACAGTTTTCGCCCTCCATTATTCTTGCGTTATTGCGTCTCACGTAGTAGTATTCTCAGCTGTCCACTGGAATGCGCCGTTCGCCTGGCGCCGCGAAAGGGCCGCTTGCCGCTTCCAAGCAGCAGTAACCACAAACACACAAAGAAAATGACAGCTCTCGTTCATTTGTACGCGGTGGTCTACTGCCGACACCACGTTGTTTGCTTTGACTAAAACATGCCCGTACATTTTTTCCGTGTCAGAACATCTCACTGACGATTTTCCAGGAGATGACATCGCAATATTTAGCATCATTCAGAAAAAAAACATTACCTGGCTACCCGGCGGTAGGCATAAGCGTCAACATGGGTTGCAACCGACACACAGGCCCGTCCGATGGTCCGTACGTACCAATCCTTCCGTGCGTCATTGCATTTCACGTTCCTGATGCTGTTTGCTGTTGTCGGAATTCCTTTCACTGCCGAAATGCGATATTTCCTGCAGCGGACAGACATAACGTCCCGCCGAGAACTGCGACAACTTCTCCACAGACACAAACGTCACGTGAGCCCGTCGTCCCGCTTCACATTGTTGGCGCTGTAGTCGCAAGGTGTTTATAATTTGTAAAAGCTCTAAATTCAACCAGTTATACATTAAATGCTATAAATAGGCAAATTTATGAATGTTAGGCGTAGTCCATAATTGCCACATACCAAGAAGAAACAAAATTTTATTTCTTCTAAATGTAAATTTTATAAGTAGCAGACAATTTTGCTGCAAATCCACAATGTGCTACCAACATGAGTGCCTCCTTCGATGAACACCGAACCTAAAATCCACTAAAGTGCCAACGAAGTGAACTAGAATGCCAACACAGAACGGTGCCAACGTTTTTAGATTAGGTCATTGTCAAAGAGTGCGGCCTTCCAGCACCGCGGCACGGGCGGTGCTGTCGCCGACCAGGCGGTGGCGCTGCGGTAGCGTTTGATTCGGTCTCGGCGCGTCGTCTGCTACTCCTTGCTTGGAAAGGCCCCGGTGAATGCGAAATCCAGCTTCGCTCTACTCTTACGTTTAGTGACAAAGCTTTACATTTTTATCGCATTATAACGAGAAACAAGCTGTAACTTAAGAAAAAAAAAGGCAAGGCAAACACTTGCACAGTCCGCTTGTCTTCGGCTGCTTCCCGTTCCATTTATTTATTTTTCCCCAGTACGGGATCCTTATACCTCAATAATGTTTAAAGCATACCCGAACACGTCTTACACTTCTGAAACTGCGGGAAAGCCTACAATAGTCAGCCATCTACTTGGAATCAAGAAAAGACGCCTCGACATTTTTATTTATGCTGTGGAAGCAAATGCAGTAGGTACGTTTTCACAAGAACATATTTACAACCCCAACAAAACTGATCAAGTGAGCCGATTGGAACCCAAGTGCTGACGTGCGCGCTCACGCGCTCAGCAAATTCTTGGTATTTTTTACTGCGGACACGAAAAATTACGATTTGTTAAGCAGCTTCGCTGTTAACAAAGAAATTGAACCAATTATTAAACCAATGTTTTTTTTTTATTTTCTGAAGGTATAAATGTGGTTTCTTAAAGAAATAAACGTTCTTTCTCGGATGAGAATGTTTGTCGTACTGCTATTCTTTTTGTTGGTTCTTAAATCTCATGGACTATAGGGTCCCAGAAACTTTCAATTATCTTCTTGTAG
>JABSTR010000469.1:0-53312 GCA_013339765.2 Haemaphysalis longicornis | reverse complement strand
ATTTTGATGTTCGTGCCTATACAAGCTTTTAAGCGCCTATAAATGCCTTTTTTGTGCTGTCGAGTACAAATTTTGCCTAAATCAGTCTTATATCTCGATGGAAAAATGAGAGATCTATTGTTGGACCGTAGGGAATGCATGAGCTTCTTGTACCTCTCCATTGCTAACTTGAGGCTTGCTAACATTGCCAATTCAGCGCAGACCTATGCGAAGCATTAGTCGCTGCTAACATCCCTTGGGCGAAGATCGAAAACAACTTTCAAGAATTTCTTGCAAAAGTACTGCAAACAAAATGTACCATCAGAGTCGACTCTTCGCAAGGAGTACCTGCGACCACTGTACGAGAAGACGCTACAAGAAATTAGAAGAGAAATCGGTGAATTCCACATATAGATTTCTGTGAACGAGACGACAGATTGTGACCGGACGAGTACTCGGTCACTTTGTAGTCGGAAAGCTTGACGCAAAGAGAAAACAACACCTTTCCTGGTCTGCTCAAAAGAGCTAAAAAAAAGTAGCGGCGAGACCATCGCCCGCTTCGTGAACTCGTCCTTGAAGCTTCTGTACCCCTCCGGAGCCCACGACGACCAAGTACTGCTGCTCTACACAGATGCAGCAGCTTATATGCATAAGGCTGGTGCACTTCTCAAGGTTTTTTATCCAGAATTATTGCACGTCACTTGTCTTGCTCACGGATTCATCGAGTGTGTGAAGAGCTACGAAAGTCGTTCAGTTCGGTCAACGAACTGATAGCTACAGGGAAGGCGGTGTTCCTCAAGGCTCCTTCCCGCGTTCGTGCTTTCAGGGAGCAGTTGCCGGGGGTACTTCTTCCACCGAAGCCTGTTGTTACCCGCTGGGGAACTTGGCTGAAGGCAGTGGAACACTACAACCAACACTTAAACAGTGTTAAGGCGGTTGTTAGCAGCTTTGCAGAAGACGAGACTGTCGCCGTGAGAAGGGCCCAGAAGGTTCTACATGATGGTACACTTCCATGTGACTTGGCCTATTTGTGTGCCCATTTCACGTTCTTGGCATCAACAATACAGAAACTTGAAAGTTCGAGCACTACGCTGACTCAAAATATTCAGCTGATTTTGGACGCGCAGGAAAAGTTCGCAAGTGCTCCCAGGGAACCTGTTGCAGACAAAGGTATAGAGAAGCTTAAGTCTGTCTTGGACAAAAATCCCGGATTTTCTACGCTGAAAGAACTGTCTGAGGTTTTGAGCAGCCGACATGCCGCGATTTCAGATGGAATCAAAACAGCCAACGAAAACGAAGTAGAAGTACGCTCCGCTAACTTCAGTGGATGTGGAGCGTTCTTCTTCTACGTACAAGCAGACATTGTCTGAGAAAAGGCACAACTTCCAACCTGGAGATGGTGCTTGTTTGCCACCGCTTCCACAGCTTTTCCAACAGTGCTGCGTCACCCTAGATATTTGGAAAACGCGACCCTTGAGTGTTTCATGAAGAAAACAAAATTGCATTTTCGAAATCCGATGTTTGTATCCTGTGTTTACTCAAAGCCGAAAAATCGCACTGAAATACGCCGCCTGAGTAAATATTATTCGAGCCTATATGTGCCTATAAGGTAGTGCTTAGGGCCTATATATGCCTTAATTGCGATTTTGAGCGCATAAAATAGCCGCCTAAAATCCGTTTTTTTAGTGGCTAAACTTCCGGTCTCTAGTTATAACTCGATTGCACAACGTGATTTTGCACGCCGTGTCCTGGTAAATGTAGGCGTTTTTTCGACATCGAAAGGAAGTGCAGT
This sequence comes from Haemaphysalis longicornis, assembly GCA_013339765.2. Taxonomy (NCBI): domain Eukaryota; kingdom Metazoa; phylum Arthropoda; class Arachnida; order Ixodida; family Ixodidae; genus Haemaphysalis; species Haemaphysalis longicornis. The sequence continues at coordinate 51,541 of JABSTR010000469.1, read as the reverse complement.
TTTGAAATTTTCATTTTTTTAAACAAGTGCTCCACATTTAAAATGGTGCACCTTTTTTAATAAGTGGCCATCAGGCGTCAGGTATGGCCTATGACAGACCAAGAAAACTCTTATTTTATTACGCTGGTTTTTTTTATATTTTGCTAAAAGAAACGTTACACCCACAAAGGCGCTCTTTTTGGCAAGTCTTCGCCACAGGCATAGCTCTGGTAGTGGTTATTCAGTGAAACACCGCCAATATAAAATATCAACAACGTTACGTCTCTTTAGTAGGACATCAAAGGTTGAGAAGTACCTTTTATGGCCGCAGTATGTGGACATACACTTTTTATCAAAGCGCGAAGCCAGAAAAGCAGCGCCAGTAGCCGAGCACACGGAATGGAGGCGCGTCTCGAAACCGTGAATGGAGCTGCTTATAACTTCGATACAAACAAAATGATGCACATATTTTTGAGCGCTATTGTTAACCATTCTAAGGAGTGTTTCTTCCCCAACTCTGAAGAAAATCGAGATCTGGTTGTTTTTATTTTGACTTTGAATGGTACGCATTTTTAAATGCAGAGAATTTCAGTAACTCACGATGTCACCCGCGTTGACGTCCGTAGTCCGCACCGCACCCCTCCCTACTATATAAAAAAATACTATCCGGGCGCCCGGTTTCGAATCCCTCGACCCCTGGGGGCGGAACGCAATGTACATGGTGCTCTACCCACTGCGCCACAAAGCCGACACAGAATGGGACGCTACGGACGCGCCTTATGTCGTTGACTCATTCAAATTACTGCTGATGAGCGCTCTCTCGTCAGCAGTTGCCACAAGTGCAACACATTAACGCAAACGCAAACTACTTACGTCGTGCGCCCCCCGGAAATGCTCTGCATTTGATCGTGCCCCTCGCGAGGGGGATGTTTCACTGTGTCTTCTCTCGGTCGCGGGACCCGTGGCGCCATCTGGCGGAGGCTCGGCACAACTCGTAGCACTTTCTTTGAAAAAGCGCCTCGAAAGCGCGGCAAATATGAAATAGGGATGACGCGCTTTCGAGGTTTATTTCTTCACGCCAGTTACAGACAGACGGAGCCCTCTGTGACGGTGATGGCCGCCGAAAGTTCTGTTCATGGCAGCTCAGTTCAGGCTGTTCAGGTAGCTGTCCGTGCAGCCATCGAGCAAAGCCTGGTGCACAATCATACTTTTTTCAAAATGAGCCAGATCCAGAAACCGAAACTAACTCAGATAAAACTGCACTGTCAAGAAATATTGCACCTATACCCTAAAAAAATGGGTGGCAAGAAAATAGGTGAAATAACGCCTTGAAAACGTGTACACAGATCGCTCTTCGTATCGAAAATTAGCGACATCCTGCTGCTTCACGGACAAATGTGAGCTAAATCCATTTGCCCAATGGGAGTTTGCTTTTATAGGAAGTACAGCAATCAATCTTTTTTTTTGCATACATTTATATTTTTTCTCGACTAGCCATAGTTTCGGGATATTATTTATCACTTACAAGTTCATCACAATTACAGTGACGGAGATAGGCGGCGCTAATGTTGCGACAATCCAGCGTCTAACGCGAATTCTCAGTTTTGATTCTACATTCTTTTATTCATGGCAGAACGCAGAGTTTTTGACCTGAGTGTCAGTTTGGTGTAGTTTGTGTTTTCAAACAAATTTCAGTCAGCACGATCAAACCTTGCCGTGTGCAACGCTCCAAAGTTTGAACAAGCTGCAGTCGCCGAAAATCAGGCGTCACTCGCACCAAGTTATCAATTTTTTTTCTCGTGGCGCACGCACGCTGAGCAAAACGGACTGCAGTTTTAAGCTATCCTCTGGATTTGGAGTACTTTATAAATGTTCTGAAAAAAACAAAACAGAGCATGTTCATTCTCTCCTGGAATCACACCCCTACGCTTCAAAAGTTCGAGTAAGCGGCCGCAGTTGGCCGCGCCTTTAGAATGCCCGGTATCTCGACGATGCCGCAAAGCAAGGGGGCATACAAAATGCATGAAAGGATACGAAGAAGGAAAAATTCAAGCCACCTGCTCACAGTAAGGTAGCCCACAATTGACAGGGTAGTTGCTATTGCTGCGGAAATTCGCGTCATTCCCTCGACTGCTGCGCTACACCGACAGGGAGTTGGACAGAGGGAAGGACCCATCCGGAGGCGAAAGGTTGGCGGTGGGATTCTCTGGCCGTGCTCTCACCACCGCGCAATCAAAGCTACTCACGGGCAAAGTCAGCTGTGTTCCAAAGTTTGCTGTCAATCCCTACAACTCCTGGTTTGTGTGGCCACGATCAAGAATACCTTGAAACGGAAGGGTGCGCCCATAATAGTAAAGGGGCCTTTATTCATAACTGGTAGTGATGGTACTCATGGCGATCATTTGATGAACAGCAACGAAACAGAAATCCACTAACGCCCACGGTTGAGTTTTCACGAGAAGTTTTCTTGCAAGGCATATTTTTTAAACTGCGACTAAGGGCAGGTACAAACACGGGAACAGTTTTTAATAGATTGCATGTCTGTTATTATCCAACTAGATTACAGTTTCACCTAAGCTAATTACTGCATTGTTTAGAAAATTGTATTCCCGGACCCACTGCAGCCTTCAAAATAGTGCGCGCTGTTCTGAATTTTGTACAACACCCCCTCATAAAACAACAGCATGCCTTAAAAACCACACACAGGGCTTACAGATAAAAGGGATGATGGTGCACCGACTACAGCGTGATTTTTTTAATGTATAAAACACACTGCAAAAACGGTAATACGCCAAGGGTGAGGAAATTGCAAATAATTTTACAACGACTTTTTATTATCCTTAAGTGGGAACTTTCTTAATTGTGCATTAAACAGAGACATTTTCTTGTTATCTCAATTAAACAATAAGTTATTACTCTCTGTTCCCGTATCAAATCAAAGCCAAAATTGTTTTATATACCCGCAAAGTTTACGTGGTATTTAGAACATTATTATAATCCATAAACAATATAACTACTTTTATTCAACGCGACATAAGGTGTTAAACAATCATGTGCTGGACAGTGCTGCCGTGTTACACCCATAACGACTGAAATGGTGTCTTAAGTGCACAAGCAAGAGTAACCCTATCAGGTTACTGCACATCAAACAAGATTTATAGCTATTAATTGCAACCCTACATGCTCATTACATAGCCATGTATTGACATCAGAAGTAAATTCTCTAACATTTGCAAGTTTAGTATGACTTAGCAGAAGTAACTATAGGTAAGAGGTACGATAGAGCCAAATGACGGGCTGATTTTAGTATTACTTGTTTCAAGAAAGGTTTGACTAACGAAAAGATCCAGCCGCTTTTTGTAGCCATACACTCGCCAAGAAAACTTTCTGTGTGCGAATGGGATCGGAGGCTGTACGCGAAAACAAATACACATAGAGCTTCGCTTGGAAACCGAGAAAGCATGGCACGCGCGCGTAAGACAAAAACATTGTCACCCCAGAAGTTTAAAGCAAGCGATTTGGGCGGGCGGCATTCCGGAAAGATTACATGGACTTTTTCATTATTTGCGAATTCTATCAGGTTCTTCTCCGCGCGTTTAAAAACCATTTGTATCCTTAAAGAGGACATGAAAAAACACCCGGAATTTAAAAAAAAACGCGAAACCTCCGATCTAGAACAGCAGCATCGAACTTCGGTGGTGCTTACCGCAAACACGAGAACAGATTCAGCATAAGAGCATGCTCTATCCTTCGGCATCTCGTTTTTTTCTGTCTTCCAGAATATTCCACGTATGGAGTGCCGCCTGGCATGGAAACACTGGTAGTGGATAACTGACAGTCCACACTAGATAGGATGAACCACCCTGAGAATGCTCGTAGGGACAGGAACATCACTCCCTCACCACAGAATTATCTCGTCACCATGGTGCAGTATCTGGCCCCCACCTCCTATTATTGACCAACCCAACCCTAACCCTCAGCCCCTGCTAGCTCTGGAGCTCCTGACGACGCCGGCGGTCACGCCAGCGAAACAGCAGAGGCAGCTAAGAATCCCAAGGCCGGACAGACTGGTATGGAAGTTGAACTTAGCAACCTTCAACGCGTGAACAAGGCTTAGGGAGGAAAGCTTAGATGTACTGTTAGAGGAGCTCTCGGACATTAGGTGGTATACTATATGGCTAAGAGTGGTTAGAATGGCCTATGCTGTTGAGGCGGAGGCAGATTCTATTCCACCAAGGACCTCACGAAATAAAAGCACTCCGGTGGGGCTTCTGCCCCAAGTAAACAGCAAAAGCCCGTATGTAGAGCAATTCCCCAGTAATAAGAAAATCCAGGAGCAGTGATCTTCCTGATCATCATGAACAAACCATGCAGGTTGAAGATGGTACAAGCTTATGCATCGACAGCTCGGTATGAATACCAGACAGTGGAGCGTTTTTACGAAGACGTCGAATCAGCCGTGAACAACTAAGTAACACAATTCACAATTGTGATTATAGATTTTAACTCAAAATTAGGCAACAAAGAGTGGGATAAAGGTCTGTGGGAAACTTTCCAATGGGCACTCGCAATTGTCATGGAGTAACAAAGGTTGAATTTACCGAAACAAAAAAAAAGAAACCTGGAGTAATGAACACTTTCTTCAGGTAACGAATAGATAGGAAATGGTAATGCGAAAGAGCGAACTAGAGAACAAATAAGGAAATTGACTTCATTTTAAGGAAAACCTCATGTATTGTGCACGGCGTAGAGGTGATAAGCAATATTTGGAGTTTCACACAGGATGGGTAACTGAAACGTTAGTCTACATCTGAACAGAGAAAGATGTAAACTAGGGATATACAGAAAACTTACCATGAAGACTTTCAGGCCAGGTTACGGACGCTTGAAGCAACCCTACCGAATAAGTTTTCGCTTTGCTCATGAGAAAGGCAACAGCGTTGACACGAAAAATCGTAGCCTCGAAACGCAATCACCGACTCGGCTGTATACTTGATAGGCGAGTCAACATGAAAATATAACTGCAAGCTAATGCGGAAAGACAAAGAAGAAATTCTGAAACATAAGACTCAGATTTTCAAGTATGACATATGTAGTTGAACTACCGTAGCGGTTAATATTGAATAATAAATTCAAACCAAGGACATTCCTTTCTACAACATAGCAGCGATCCCTCAAATACCGTAAACAACCTAAAGCCTGAAATCAACATAGTGGACGGCGGCTTATGGCAGAGACATAATGTGTACAGTCGATACGAGAAGGCTAACCTTACGCGAAATTGAACTAGATAAAAGTGGCAATTAGATTCTACACAAGGACATATGCCAGCGACATTGGGCCACGGAAAACTACTCAATCCACCAGCATATCTGGGATGTACTATTATTAACTAAATAGGAAGTAAAAAACGCGATCACGGGTGCGAAAGAAGAAACTGCGCACACGAGGGGGCCATAACCTCGAACTTTCTAAAACAGGCTGTATAATACTGTTCTGGAAAAGCTTACTAGACTTGTTTCAGGATGCATAAGGATTCTAAAATTACCGAGAGACTAGAAAAACGAAAACATATTTCTGATTCACACGCGATATAACAAATATCTTGAAAATTAAACACCCACCAGCCTACTGTCAGTTGTTTACACGTTGTTTACGAAGATAATGGTTAACCTTATAGTAAGCGGCCACAGATGGCCGTGCCTGTAGAAGGCCGGGAATCTCTGCATACACATTGCATGAAAAGACAAAAAGAAGGAAAACGTGAAGCCACCCACTCCCAGTACGGAAGCCTCCTATTGACAGGGCAGTTGCTTTTGCTGCGGAAATTCGCGTCATTCTATCGACTGCTGCGCTTACATCGACAGAGAGGTGGACTTAGAGTAAATGGAGCTTTCAATAGCTCCCCGGTACCACTGACGTACAACCGGTTTAATACCCAATTGCAACAGTACATGAACAGGCCAACCGGCAAGAGAAGGACCCTTCAAAAGCGAAAGTTGGCGGTGGGATTCTCTGGCCTTGCTTTCACCACCACGCGATCCAAGCTACACGCTGGCAAATTCATCGGTGTTCGACGAAAGTTTGCTGTAGATCCCTACAACTCCTGGTTTGTTTGGCAGCCCATGACAATACCTAGAAACTGAAGGGTACACGCAAATATAAAGGCCTTTATTCATAACTAGTAGCGATGGGTACAATGGAGATCATTTGATCAGCACCAACGAAAATAAAATACACTAAAGCCCACGGTAGAGGATTTACGAAAGTTTTCTTGCAAGACATTTTTTTAAGAAGCGACAAAGGACAGGTATCAACACGGGAGCCATTTTAAATATATTCTATATCCGGGATTATCCGCCTCCATTACCGTCTCACTTAAGCCCATTATTTCACTCTTCAGGACCTTGTGTTCGTCGAGCCACTGCAGCCTTCAAAATAGTGAGCGCTGTTAAGCATTTCTTATAATACCAGTAGTACACATCAGACTACCGCAAAAGAACATAACATGTTACAAATGAACCCAAATGCAGAACACGATTCCGGCGGAGTGATGCACCCTCCAGTATTTTTTTTTCCTATATAAATCCCAATGTAAAAACGGTAGTAAGGAAAGGGTCAGGAATATGCAAATAATTTTATAACACATTTTTATTACTCTAAGTGGTAATTTTGCTAATTGTGCAATAAATAACGACATTTAGTTTTTATTACAATTGTACTACAGGTTTTGAATCTTTGTTACCTTGACAAGTCATAAGAAGCAGTATTATATATTCCTGCAAAGTTTACGTGGGATTTAGAACAATATTATACTCCATAAATAATGCAAGTACTGTCATTCAAAGCGACATAGGTTGAAAAACATTCATGTGCTGGATAGTATTGCCGCGTTAGAGCCATAACGACTGAAACGATGTCCCAACTCACCAGCAAGAATAACCCCTGCAGGTGGCTCAGGTATGCCATTCGAAAAAAAGGCCCGACTAAATTTACCCGCGTTCTGCAGATTTCATAGATTGAGTGTAGTGCTTTTCGCGCCGAAGCAACACGCGAGAGCTCGGCCTCGGCTAAGCATGACATAGACCAAACCTGCCCTAGAGATTGGCTAAACAGCACGACCAAATGAAGGGCTATGGAATAAATTTGTCCAAATGGGAAACTTTACGTTCGCCGAACTATACACACACGATAGATTTTTTTTTTGCAGCCTCTATTACAAAAACCACCAGCATGGCCTCGCTTGAGCCCGCGTCCTTGGGCTCAGCAGCCACACGCCACAGCTACTGCGCCATCGCGACAGGTGAGTCATGTTGACGGAATTTATTGGATAGTACTAAGTATCCTTTAAGGAAGAGAGCGTTCGTGGCGGCGCTGCTGGCTACCTTGAAACTGATTTGTGATTGTTTCCGATTGTAACGCGCTAGCAAGTTTCAAGGCTACTTTGAGCCGAAAAGGTGCGCGTAATGTTCATAGAGCTTCGTTATGTTGGAGCTGAATTTTTTAAAGAAAAGCCATATTTCCAGCGTCGTTTTACCCTTGAAATTCCCTTTTCTTAAAAAACATCGGCTTCTATCCCGGCTCGTTTATTTTATATTGGCTTTAAACCTGCCATAGCCTTGCTGGGGCGGTATTGTTTCTTTCTTTTTTTTTATGTGAGCGTTGGGGTAGTGGGGAACACTGAATTTTTAAAATGTTTATAACATGCGCGCAATATTGCTATGTCCGAGCTGAACAAGGCAGTAAAAATTTGGTTAGAGCCACCAACGTTGCGCCCATTTCCCCCCTCCTACCCCCAGAAAAACAGCAGACATTATGTCCAACTCCTGGGCCGGGCACGTTGAAACATTTATATTCCCTGTAACTTCGCATCGTAAGGTTGTGAAAGGAGCGTAACTACCTCCATTTTTTTATTTTTAGTATCAGACTGGGAATGAGCATTGAGAAAACAGTGGTATTCATTGTATTTTCTTTTCCCCGAAATGTTCTAGCTATGTTAAGACGGACGCATTCGAGGCCGACTGTTTGGAGAGGCAATATTCAACAGATAGGGCAGCAGCTTTCGGCTGGAAGATGCCACAACCAAAATACCACTGGTTACTGACAAGTTAAAAGTTCCCTTACTTTTTTACAATACCCGGTATACTGTTGTGCAACAGAGATTTGCGGGCTTTGTTGAATATTTTATTAGAGCAGAGGCGCTGAATGTTAGCCAAAGTCATGACGTTCCCTCGTACGTGCCAGAGAGTATTTAAGATGATTTCTCGGTTCACTCGGGCTGTCTTCGGACGTCGATTAACGTTCATACACAAAAGTTGCGCCAGGGAAATTCAGAGTGCGCCATATGGCCTTTAGAACTTCACCTGGATTGTACTATTGAAACTAAGTGTCAAAAAATCCCTGAAGTGCTATAGTCCGAAAGTTTAGTTCCTGATCCCAGTTAAGCTACCCATAGAAAAGTCGCATGCATAGGTTGAACATTTTCACGTATTTTCCTCTGAATGTTTATGAAGCGGTTTTGGATGCGAGCACCTCTATCACAAATTTTGAGTAGGAACAGGCAAGCTATCGCTCATAGAAATGATTCAACTGCTTAACTAGTGCGTATGCATGTTTGAAAACGTACCTACGCAAGGAAAATGAAAAAAAAAACGATTTTGCATAGACCACCTGTATGTAAGGTGTGTCAAAGAGATAGTATAACATTATATACAAAATTTAAAAGGCAGAGCGTCCGCCTCATTTTCGTAGGACCGAAGAAAACCATTCTAATTACAAGTACTGCAGAAAAAACAACTTTTTAACTTGTCCCGCCTAAATCTGAAGTTGTAACTTTTTAGGAATTTAGGTAACTTTCATTTAAGTAATTACACATTAGTGCAGAACAACCCTTTCGGTCATATCTATGAACCGATAGTTGGACAACATAATGTACCTCATGAGCGAGGAGACGACGTATTGTGTGCAACTGCGGCAGTATGTCATGCCCCTTTAGGGTTAGGAAGCGTAGGTAAGCACACAAAACTCTTATGAGCCAAAAAAAGTTCTGGTTGGCTCCATCAGTTGCAGAGAACCCGCACAGACACGTTTGGTGTGACGGGTTAAATCGAGATAACCTGATTCCCCAGGCCGGCAGGTCAACGCGAATTTTCCACTGATTGGGCTAAGGAAAGGGAGATAGAGAAGGGGGAGAACACAGGAACACTGGTGTGCACTAGGGACAGGGGGGCTTCATATTGCGGGTAGTGATACGCGAAGCGGGACGTAGAGTTAAGAGAAGGGATGAAGAAGGTGTAGTTTGTTCAGGTGTGTATTTTTCTGGACATTTGTGATGATTTGAAAGGGTAACGTCAGTCCCGGGATAGCTAAGGAAATAGACATTTTTTTGCCGTCCAACTTCTTGCAGCTATGTTACAGCGGACAGCCTTCCAGCTATCTTACAGCAGACAGAGGTCGGCTGTACTAGTTTGCTCCAGCAAGCCCCACATATTGGCAGCAGAAGGAAATTACACATGATTGGGACTTATTCGCGAACTACGTCAGCACAAAAAGTATGTAAAGCTAGGCGTGATGGTAGAGCCGCCCTAGCGGCTGATTGTCACGTATATTGTTTTGGGTTACTGTACATCAAATAAGATTTACAGAATTTATTGTAACTGTACTTGTCATTACATTGTCATGTACTCACACCAGAAGAAAACTGTGTAACATTTACATGTTAAATGTGATTTGACAACTGTAACTAGGAGTTCGTGGTATGATATAGTCCACTGACAGGCTGATTTAAGTACTACTTGTTTTAAGGCAAGTTTTGACTGGCCGTTTTCTGTAGTTATGCACTAGCTAAGAAAAATTTCTCTGTATGTCAATGAGAATGGAGGCTATAGGGAAAAATCAATACATATAGAGGTTCGCTGTGAGACCGTGAAGTCTCGGCACGCATGCCCAAGAGAAAAAACATTGTCACTTAAGAAGTTTAAACGATGTGATTTGGGAGAAGAATTCTTGAAGATTACATAATCTTTCTCATCTTATTCTTATTTGGGCACTTAATCAGGTTGTCCTCGCTTCAAAACGATTTGTAACACTAAACACAACGTGATAAAACAGCCGCAATTTTTTAAGAAACGCGAAACCTCTAATGTAGAACAGCAGCATGGAGCTTCGGCAACCCTTTCCGCAAATACAGAATAAGATCCAGTATAAAAGCCTGCCAAACGCAACGGTCTGCCGTTTTTTTTTGTCTGCCAGAACATCCCAGGTATGGAGTGCAGCCTTGCACGTAAACACTGGTACCGGATAACTAAGAATATGAACTAGATGGGTGCAACCACTCTGAGAATGCTCTTAGGGACACAAACATCACTCCCTCACCACAGAATAATCTCGTCACCAGGGTTTAGTACCTGGTTCCCACCTCCCACGATTGACCAACCCAACTGTAACCCTCAGCCCCTCGTAGCTCTGGAGCTCCTGACGACGCCGGTGGTATGGCCAGCGAAGCAGCTGCGGCAGCTAAGAATCTCGAGGCCGGACAGACGGCCTATGAGAGTTGAAATTGGAAGCGTTCAACATGCGAACTCGGTTTAGCGAGGAAAGCTTAGCTGTACTGTTAGAGGTGCTCTCGGACATTAGGTGGTATGCTATACGTCTAAGAGGGGTTTGAATGGCCTATGTTGTTGAGGCGCAAGCATATTCTATTCTATCAAGGACCTCACGAAATAAAGGAACTCCTGGGACTTCTAACCCACGTAAAGAGAAAAAGCCCGCATGTAGCGCCATTCTTCAGTAATAACGAAAAGCTAGGAGCACTGATCGTCCTGATCATCCTGAACCACCCGTGCAGGTTGAAGATAGTACAAGCTTATGCATCGACAGCTAGCTACGTATACCAAAGAGTGGATGGTTTTTGCGAAGACTTCGTATCTGCAGTGAACAACTCAACGACACAATTCATGATTGTGATTCTAGCATTAATGCAAAAGTAGGGAACAAAGAGTGGGACAAAGGTGTGCGGGAAATATCCAATGGGCACTCGCAGTTGTAATGGTAAAACAATGGTTGAATTTACCGGAAACAAAAAAAAAGAAACCAGGGCTAATGAACACTTTTTTCGGGTAACGAATGGATGGGGAATGGTAATGAAAAAGACGGAACTAGAGAACAAAAACGGCAATTGACTTCATTTAAAAGAAAAAACCCATGTATTGTGCGTGGCGTAGAGGTGCTATGCAATATTTAGAGTTTAGACCGTAGGACTGGGTAACTGAAACGTTAGTCTACATCTGAACAGAGAAAGAAGTAAACTAGGGATATACAGAAACATTACGATGAAGTCTTTCAGGGCCAGGTCACGGAAGCCCAAAGCAACCCTACCGAATAAGTTTGCGCTTTTCTCATGAGAAAGGCAAGAACGTTGACACGAAATATCGCAGGCTCGAAACACAATCACAGACTCGGCTGTATATTTGGTAGGTGAGTCAACTTGAAACTAGGACTGCAAGCTAATGCGGAAAGACATAGAGGAAATTCTGAAACGTAAGACCATCACATTTTCAAGTATGAAACATGTAGTTGAATTACTGTAGCGGGTAATATTAAACAATAAATTCAAACCAATGGCATTCCTTTCTACATCATATCAGTGATCACTCAAATACTGTAAACAAACGAAAGCCTGGAATCAACAACGAATACCGTTGCTAATGACAGAGACAATGTGTATAGTCGGATACGAAAAGGCTTACATTACGCGAAATTAAATAGATAATGAAAGTGGCAGATCGATTCTATACAAGGAAATCTGCCAGTGACGTTTGGCCAGGGAAAGCTACTGAATCTACCCGCATATATTGTATGGAGCGCTATTAACTGAATAGGAAATATAAAAGGCGCTGCAAGGGTGCGAAAGAAGAAACTGCGCACCCGAGGGGGCAAAGCCGTGCACAAGGTACAGGGTGGATAATACTGTTCTGGAAAAGGTTGCTAGACTGTCCTCACAATGGGTAAGGACTCTAAAATTACCCAGAGACTGGAAAAACGCAAACATATTTCTGATTCACACGGGATATCTTGAAAATGCACACCCACAAATACACAATACACAAATATCTTGAAAATACACACCCACCAGCCTACTGTCAGTTGTTTACAAGTTGTTTACGAAGATAATGGTTAACCTTATAGTAGGCGGGCACAGATGGCCGTGCCTGTAGAAGGCCGGGAATCTCAGCATACACATTGCATGAAAGGATCAAGAGTAGGGAAACGTAAGGCCACCCACTCCCAGTACGGAAGTCTCCTATTGACAGGGCAGTTGCTTTTGCTGCGGAAATTCGCGTCATTGCATCGACTGCTGTGCTTACATCGACAGAGAGGTGGACATAGGTTAAATGGAGCTTGCAATAGCTCCCTGGTACCACTGACGTACAACCGGTTTAATACCCAATTGCAACAGTACATGAACAGGCCAACCGGCATGGAGAAGGACCCCTCAAAAGCGAAAGTTGGCGGTGGGATTCTCTGGCCTTGCTTTCACCACCACGCGATCAAAGCTACACGCGGTCAAAGTCAGTTGTGTTCGACGAAAGTGTGCTGTAGATCCCTACAACTCCTGGTTTGTTTGGCAGCCCATGACAATACCCTGAAACAGAAGCGTGCACGCAAATATAAAGGCTTTTATTCATAACGAGTAGTGATGGGTACAATGGAGATCATTTGATCAGCAGCAACAAAAAAATACACTAAAGCCAGCGGTAGAGTTTTTACGAGAAGGTTTCTTTCTTGCAAGACATTTTTTTAATTTGCAACAAAGGACAGTTACAAACTCGGGAGCCATTTTAAATATATTCTATGTCCGGGATTATCCGCCTCCATTGCCTCTCACTTAAGCCTATTATTGCCTTCATCAGGACCATGTGTTCGTCGACACACAAACGCCTTTAAAATATTGTGCGCTGTTATCAATTTTTTACAAAACCAGCAGTACACATAATACACTAGGCACTTCCGCATAGGTTCAGAAAATGTTATAATAAAGCCTACATTATCACAATTTTACCACCAGAATGATACACCCTCTGAAATTTGTTCTTTGTTTTATAAAGCCCAATGTAAAACGGTCAGTAAGGAAAGGGTCAGGAATATGCAAATACTTTGATAACGCTCTTTTATTACTTTACAGTAGGTATTTTGCTAATTGTGTAATAAGCAACGACATTTAGTTTTTATTATAATTGTACTGCAGGTTTCGAGTCTTTTTTAAACTTTCAAGTGATAAGAGACAGTATTATGTATTCCTGCAAAGTTTACTTGGCCTTTAGAACAATATTATACTCCATAAATAATGCAAGTACTGTCATTCAAAGCGACATAAGTTGTAAAATATTTATGTGCTGGTTAGTATTGCGGCGTTAGAGCCATAACGACTGAAACGATGTCCCAACTCACCAGCAGGAATAACCCCAGCACGTGGCTAGGGTTTGCATTCGAAAAAAGAGCCCGCCTAAATTTACCCGCGTTCTGCAGATTTTATAGATTCAGTGTAGTGCTCTTCACGTCGAAGCAACGTGAGATAGCTTGACCTAGGCAAAACATGAGAGACTAAACGTGGCCTAGAGCTAGGCTAAACAGTGCGACCTAATGAAGGGCTATGGAATACATTTGTCCAAATGGTGTCAAATGGGAAACTTTACGTTCGCCGAACTATACACACACGGTAGATTTTTATTGCAGCCTCTATTACAAATACCACCAGCATGGCCTCGCTTGAGCCCGGGTCCTTGGGCTCAGCAGCTGCACGCCACAGCTACTGCGCCATCGCGACAGGTGAGTCATGTTAACGGAATTTATTGGATAGTACTAAGTATCCTTTAAGGAAGAGAGAGCGTTTGTGGCGGCGCTGCTGGCTACCTTGGAACTGATTTGTCATTGTTTCCGATTGTAACGCGCTAGCAAGTTTCAAGGCTACTTTGAGCCGAAAAGGTGCGCGTAATGTTCATAGAGCTTCGTTATGTTGGAGCTGAATTTTTTTAAGAAAAGCCGTATTTGGAGCGGCTTTTTGCCCTTGAAATTCCCTTTTCTTAAAAAACATCGGCTTCAATCCCGCTTCATTTATTTTATATTGGCTTTAAGCCTGTCATAGCCTTGCTCGAGCGGGTATTGTTTCCCTCTTTTAAAGACGATAGTCTTTTTTGGGCTACTTAAACCCAGAAGTTTTGGTCTGTCTGTATGCCTGTATTGTCTGTATGCCTGCGCAATAGTCTTATATAGTCACAGCTAAATCTACCCGTCTCAGCGCTGTGTAATGTTCACACTAGTCAACGTTGTTGAAGAAGAACAAGACAGTATGCAAATATAAGACAACAAATTAATACATAAATTTTATTTGGAGTGTTCCTTTATAAGAACTCATACATGGTTGATGTTTCCGAAATTAAATACTTCATCAACTGCAGAAGAAAATTCACTCCCCTGTCGCCTGCGGTCGCTCGCGCCAGTATAGCTTCTGGGGACATTTTAAGAAATCAACCGGCAACAGTTACGAAAGGTTCCACTAGATAGGTTCCACGCTCTGCTTGCAACGAACGTGGAGTAGGGAAACGCGGTTCTATAAACGTTGAAGTAGGGCGCCTCGATTCATGATCGTCTTCGCCATACCGCAACATTGGCATCGAGACACCCGGCCGCGTTATTCCGTTTCGTCTACTTTCCAAAGGGGGTGTTGCCTTCGGGGACTCTGACATCTCTGACGTGGAGGCCGCACAACCGTCACATCCGCTACACGCTTTTTAGTGGCAGTAGCAGCAACAGAGTTGTCCCAAATACATTTTATAACTCGCAAGTAGAGCTTCTAAACTGTTCATCGGGAATAGAGCGCTTTTGCTATGATTTTGTTACGCGCCAAACTTTTTTTCAATCCACGCCGGCATCCATTGCACAGTCACATTTCTAAAAACATTAAAGGACCACGAAATAGAAGATACCTTTATATTACTTCCAGACAACGTATAGAGGGGATGTTAAGGAAGGATAATAGTTCGTCAGGAAAGCGATAAATTCTCAAGTAAAAGGGAGCAGGACAGGCCGACAATACCTAGATAAAACTACCCACAGCATATCTGGAGAGGATATTCATACAGGATGAATATTAAATTCAGAATACGTAAGCCAGTTAAGGTTGTCAGACGAAATAATATTGCTGAGTGACACTGCAGAAGTACTGCAGAAACGGTTTAACGACCTTCAATCAAAAAACTTGGACGTGGGACTCAAAATAAATATGAACGAATGTAAAGTAATTCCCTAATAAGCTTCCCTAATTTCCATCTTCTAGTTAGGAGACGAGTGGCGTGAAGAAATACAAAAAATAACTGCCTCAGACAGATCGTTAGTGCTGACCCTAACCACGCAAGAGAAATGCGGTGCAGAAGTATGGGCTGGCGAGCAATGGGCAACCAGTCTAAAATATTCGAAAGTACTCGACCTCTCTCACTCAAAAGAAGCATATGCAAAACCAGAGCGTACTGGGTGTGACGACTTCCGGAGCTGAAACTTGGCGCCTTACTAAACAACTAAAAAGCTACCTTATATCGGCTCAATGGGCCAAGGAAGGAATAATCATAGTAGTAACACTTGGTGACACTAATGGAGCTTCAAGGATCAGGGATCAAACTCAAGTAGATGATATCGTAGATCAACATGCCTTCGTAACACGCGTGGTATTGCCTCTACCTCGCAGCTAATCTGGGCGACAATAACTGGCTTGAAAACCTGCATATAGGTTACGCAGCCTATACAACATCAATTACTCAGCTCCGGGTGGTCTTCATAAATAAACTGAGGTACTGGAACTTGACAGCTTGTCTTCGTGCCAAGAAGCTTTCAAATAGAATATGCCTTCTTGCAAAGCGGGGAAAATACAACACAAAGCGGGGATTTCCGACACTTCCGAGCTGAGTTAAATTATTTCATTCCTAATCCTTCCATATTTCTGCTTTACACAAAAAGATTTTTTGTTCATTTTGTAAGAATATTTAGCACCTTCTTTTTAACTGTTCCTCCTCCAACAGCTATTGGCATTTCCGGGTAATCGTATTTGTAAACAGTTTCAGTATCTCATGCATGACATTGATTATTTCAATTAGTATGAACCAAGACCTAGACAGATGGCCTTAAGTCTCCAGCATTTCACGAGACCAAGGTGGTGAACTTGTCAGTGATACGATGGAATTTGCTAAGAGCCTCAGAGTGCGACCTGGAACTACACTGGGGTGTGCTTCACCGTAGCACTATTTTAAGGGAGGCCTTAAGGGAGGAAGTATGTGGAATCAGTTCAGTTTCGCGATAATAAAAGCACCTCGATTGAAAGGTTGGGGATCGGACTAACAATATCTGAGGCAAATACAGAGAGAGAGAGAGAAAACTTTTGTCAAGAGCAATATTGATGTTCTTGTGTGTAATGATTCGTGGTACAAGGATCATGACGAAAACACAGATATAGGGGTAGGATCGAACTAAAAAAAAGTACAGATGGCGCGTCGAATATTGTGAGAAAAAAAACGTGCATCCGCATAGGCTTTGAAATAAACGAAATTACTTTTGACAATGTGTCAATGTATATTCTTTGGTTCCAAATTTTTTTTACCTATAGCACAATTCTTGCAATTGTTTACGGGCATGAAACTTGAGTACAGATTCTCAGAGGTTGTACGTTCTATAATAGACGGCTGCATGACTAGAGAAAGTAGGAATGCCTTTAAAGCATGAGGAACCGTATTAAGCGAGGCTGCAGTTGTAAAATATGCAATAAACATATGGGATACATGTTCCCCATTATTAAAACGTTTCGAATTGTATTCCAAGCTCACCTTTTGAAGGAAAATCCGAGCTCCACCGTTTGATATTAAGTCACCAGATAAAATCGCTGTTGCTAAGTATTTCAATAAACAGGTTTTAAGATAGGGATTTTTTTATTCTGCGCAAGCACTTGCTAAGATGTTTTCTTATCCTTTTTGAATTGTAACTTTCATTCCCTTCTTTGTTTTCATAAACATTTCGTAAGTATTTCATACGTATGTTTACTCTCGACTCCATCCAGTTTAATGTGCGGCACCCATTCACCATGTCACGTATGGTGTACAAGGAGCACAACTTCTCAGGTGTTTGTGGTTTCACTAATGCTTTTAATTCATCGGCCCTCCCACATTCCATAGGCCACTGCAATGACCTCCCGACGAAATCGCATCTGTTACATCTCCTAAAACTTTTCGACGCACCGTGTTTAACTATTACACACCTAATCTTTCAATTACTTAAACTTTTTTTATTTGTTAAGGCTAATCTCTTTCTGGCGTTTGCTGTTATCTTATACTTGGAACATGACATACGGGCTTAGCGTGTCTTTTATGGCTGTGTTAAATTTGGGTGTATACCTACACACTCACCACAGTTCTTAAACCATATTTTGTTACTTTATTTGATGTTTATCAACTTGTGCGTTTTTGGATTCTGTGTTTTATTGCGTCTACTTTATTTGGGCTTTTTGTGTGTTAATTTTTGGATTGCGGTTCTTTTATTTCTCTTTTTTTTATTAACTCAGTTTTGAAGTCTTCTGTTCCCCTTAATCTTTCCTACCACGGGCATGTAAGGCATCTTGCGTGAAATTTTTGAAAATATAAAAATAAATGCTGGTCGACCGCTCCCAACGTGTCCTAGGCGCTATAGACACGGCCCACTGGTTTAAGAAGGTCGCCCATTCACCCCGAGTAGTCAGAGTGGCGCTCGCCACCTCCACCCAGTGCAGGTAACAATTACCGTAACATAAATTCCCAAAAAGGTGGAGGGCAGCACAGCCCCACTAGTAGCGTAGTGGTTATCGCACCACCCAAATATTCTGGACGTCGTGGTTTGGGATCCCTCCCGGCGGGGATGCTTCACTCCACTTTATTTCTGCCTTTCAATGAATTACGTAACACATTTACCACTTTTCTTTTTAGGGTTTCTTCACTGCCCACCCTTGTGTCTCTTATTCGCTACATAAACAGCGAGAATCTCGGTTGTGGCAGCGTTGGTGCTATAGGAAGCTTCACAAGCTTCAATGCTGGTCGACCGCTCTCAACACCTCATACACAGTGGAGTGACGGCCCGGGGGTATCAAAGAAGGTCCCCTTCACTCCGGGTAGTAAGGGTTGCGCTGGTTGCCACCTAAAAGCGCAGGAAACAATTACCTTAAAACAAATACCCCAGAAAGCGGCGGGGAGTACAGCCACACGGGTACTGCAGTCGTAACCGCAGCACGCGCGTATTCTAGTGGTCGTGGGTTCGGATGCCACCTGGCGGGCATCTTTTTCTCCACCTTGTTTCTCTCTTTCGAAAATCTGTATCTGTTTCAAGGATTATAAAATGATCTACTACATTCTCCCGTTTGCTTTCCTTGGCTTTCTTGACTGCCTACCCTTATTTCTGTATGCATTCAACAAATCCCTTGTTTCCCCTTCTAATTCGCTATATGCATAGCGAGGGTGTCGGTTCTGGTAGTCTTGGTGCCACATGCAGCTTAAGACGGTTCAATGCTGGTGGTCCGCTCAAGACATGTCGTACACGCTTTAGTCACGTCCCTGGAGTTAAAAAAAAGCTCCCCTTTACCCCGGGTAGCGGGAGTGGCGCTGGCTACCACCCCAAGGCGCCGGAAGCAATTACCTTAACATGAATACCCGGAAAACTGAAGGGAAGCACAGCCCGCCGGTAGCGTATACTAATAATCGTAAAAGACACGTATTCTGGACGTCGTGGGTTCGAATCCCACCTGGCGAGCATGTTTTTTCTCCAATTTCATTCAAAGAAACTGCATCTGTTGCAATGATAAAAAATTGGCCTACCACATTTTTGCTTTTGTTTTCCTTGACTTTCTTGACAACCTAGCCTTGTAATCCCTCGTCATTACGAAATCGATTTACTCGAAATATCGGTTTATTCGAAATTTCTCCTGGCCCCAACCCAAACACATGCACTTTTAGGCCGCAGCACTCAAAGGGCATGAAGATCTTGACCCGCTTAGAGCGAAGTGGGGAGCGGAGGTGCCGCCGAGCGGCGGCGACTCAGCGGCCAGTCAGGCTGTCAACATGGCGGGTCAACGCAAGCTCGTGTTTCTCCGGTGATTTTCCAGACCATGTCATGCCCGATAGGGCGATTGAATTTGGTTCCTACACATTGTACAATAGCGTGGACGAGATGGTGCGCGAACACCGACAGTCGGTCCATAGAATTAGCAGTGTCATCGATAACAGGGCGCCAAAAAACTCTTTTGTCCCAAACTTAACGGCTGTAGAGCTCGGGACAAAATTGCCCAGTGATCATGCAAAGCCCATAGGGCGAAACCCGTCGGTTTATGACTGCCCTAATTACCCACAATGAGCGGTTAATCATTTTTAGCTAAACAAACACGACCTCACACTTGAGCCACTATATTTGCAGTGCTTTCCAGCGCAAAACTCTCGTAGCTTTCCTGGACGCAGGCACGCCCCCTTAAAGTGGCCACTGCCACGTTTATGTACGGCGACCGCATCTTCATGCAATGTTTGACCAAATTGGAGCAGGGGTTGCTAGCGTCGAGCAAAAACTTGAAACAGCCAAAGCTCACTTCTTGTTTTGCCCCTGAATAAAATTTTGCTTCACCGAATATATTGTGCGCTTTGATTCCTCACAGCGGAGGCGGAAGTAACGCTGAAATGCTGAAGCTTTTCTCAAATTTTCCCTTATATACAAACACTGCTTATAACAAAATTTTTGGCCGTCCCGCTGACTTCGTTAAAACGGGGGATTTCATATACAGTAATCCCTCATTATAACGAAGTCAGCGGGACCGCGAAAAATTTTGTTATAAGCAGTATTTTGATATAAGCGACCCCTCGAGAAAAGAAAAGTAGTTGAGTTACAACTGCGCCACAAGTGCGAAGAATAAAAACCCAACGTATTCAGTGAAGCAAAACTTTGCTCATATGCAAAAAAGGCGTTGAGCTTTGGCTGTTTTGTGTTTTTGCCGGGCGCGAGCAACCCCTATTGGAACAAGCAGTGACTGGCATCCGAACGCCTCGCAGACTGCTAAGCGCATGAGGAGAGGAAGAGAGTGACCACTTTTATAGGTGGCAGGGGTGGTCGTCACGGAACGCTACGAGCGTTTCGAACTGGAAAGCGCCGCAAATGATGTGGCTGGAGTCAGAGGTTGTGTTTGTTGAGCTCAAAAACCGATTAACCACTCATTGTGGGTACACAACGCAATCATGAAAGCTGACCGGTTTTACACTAGCGGTCTCGAATGATCACTGGGAATTTTTTTCCAGTATACAGCTGTGAAGTCTGCAAAACAAGAGTTTTTTCTCGCCCTAGCTGTCGACGACACTTCTAATTCTGCGCTTCGAATGTCAGTACTCGCGCATCGTCGCGTCCACGCTATTGACCCTTGTCTAGGAACAAAATTCAATCACCCCAACACGCTTTTAGGACCGTTTCTCTAATGTCTGATGCCGAATAGTTCGTGACCGGCCGAGAAAATCGCCCAGGAAACACCAGCTTGTTAACCCACCATGTTGACCATCTGACCCGCCGCTGGGTCGCCGCCGCTGGGCGAAGCCTCCGCTCGCCACTTCGCTGTAAGAGGGAGTAGATCTTCGTGCGCTTCGAGTAATGCAGTCTAAAATGCATGCCTTCGTGTTGGGACTGGAAGAAATTTCGAATAAAGCGGTATTTCGAGTAAAGCGAGTTCGTTATAATGAGGGCTTACTGTATATATGTAAATATATACAACGTGTCTCCGTAGATGCGACAGTAGGCTCTCTCAAGAGCGGATGAAATACACGATAGAGCCAGATTTACCTACAGTATAAGTTAAGAACTCACCACCACAAAACAAGAAAGCAATCAAGCTACAAAGCATAATCTTAAACTAACCGCAGTGTATGTTCACGCCGAAAAATTCTGAAACTACATAAAATCATTGCAGTAAATGCAGTGCGCCTGATTTGGTTTGTTGTTTTAGGTTCGTAGTACCATGACGGAAAAGGAGAGAGGCTATTTATCTCGAAATGTTAGTCGTTGTAAAAGGCATCATAGAGATACTTTATATGAGGCTCTCAAAGAATTCACACTGTTGGTAATCACGTATCCAATCTGTACACTTCGCATCACTAAAGCGCAGAACCAAACTTTCACTCCTGTCGTTTCACCAATTCTGCAATTTCGACTGCGCTCAGTTTCCCAGCCAAATATTGTGGTTTAAAAGCCGTAATATAGCTGAGCGAAGATCATGAGCTCTTTATATAGTGAGCATTGACAGAGCTTCAAATACAGTGCTATTGTTGATAGATTACTTGTTTAAATCCAAAGCACGTGGTAAGTTTCATGCACGGAGGTCATAGTACTGCTCAGCTTCCGCCTTCCCCCACACAAACAAAGGGACGCCATCCTCTACCAGGGACCGCTCCCAATTCGGCCACCTGGATGCAAGGCGAGCGAGGAATCGAGAAGAGCGGCGGCCGGTCTGGAACAAAATACGTTGCTCCCCTTTCGCTGTCCTTGGTGTCCCACCACACGCGTGTAAAATACCTTTTCGAGTAAGCAGCGTGGGCTTTGAGGCCGGAGGTTGCTGTACCGATCACGCTGCAAGGACGCAGGCGAATGGACGATGTCGCGGGTTGAAGACGCCGCTCACCATTGCGGCCGCTTGGATGTAAGGGGCACGCAGAAACGCTGACGACTGTGCAAGACAGGTGACAAGGGTAATCGGCTTGTTTTACCACCTTGCATGGCGTACTCCCACCACCTATATGTCCCTGAACAAGACTAGCAAAATGCACGCTGTGCCGTTTTGAGTTTTTATTTAACGTGTCCCCTTCCTCAGGAAAGGTATATATGCTCCACCTTAAAAAAGGAAACGGACCTTTTTTGCTCCTGTCTTTCTGTAAGTCAAGTGCAGAGTCCCGTGACACCGGTTTTACCACGGCAAGCATCTTGCAAACGCCACATTGGGCTATTTATTTCGTGGTTTATATATCCGGTATATAGTGTTTTAAAGTCATGGACTAATGAAATGTAGACACGACAATGTGAACCAGAACACGGAAAACTTGAGAATACTGTTCATCGAGTCCTAGTAATTCCGCGCTATCGTTATATTTACAAAGCCCCATTTACTAACTTTGTTTTCGTAAATAAACCACCCGTCACTTCGACTTGCATGGAAACAAACCGCGCCATGGGTGTGTACTGGCTCATATTTTCGTTTACATATTTAATTTGTCCTCGACTGCACGTAAGTTGAAAATAGCTGGTTCCAAGTGTGCGTTGTTCCTCACGGCGGCACAAGACACGGCTTGGGCGTTTCAGGAAGAGGAGAAGTACCGAAATTTACTCGCTCAGTCGACAGCCCAGGAACCACCGTACACCCGTTTCCAGAAAAGGCGACAACGAGAACGAGCGCCGTGCAGCATAAGCAGTGAGCCCGGACGTTTCTTCCCCGTGCCGGAACCCAAAGCACTTCAAACCAACCGAAAGAATGCCAGGGCTTCACTGAAGGTACAGCGAAGGGTGTCGGCACGAGCGTCACACCCTCAGTGGTGGAACAGAAACACCGTCAGCGGATCGACGCCACCCAGCGGGAACCGGAAAAACATAGGAGCGACCAGCACGATCATCCCATGCCACGGGAGACAGAATTCGCTGGCTTAAATCCCGACAAACGTCTTATAAAGGTGGAAAACAAGAGCGGGGAAAAACGGTGATGACGATAACAAGGAATCGCCAGCTTCTACCAAGGAGGTCGCTCCTATTACCGATAAACAAATTAATGGATTCACAACTCAAAATGGCCGAGGTGAAACTGAATACCATAGAGGCACGATTGTTGCTAGCGCAGACATACAGGAACGCCGCGTTACGAGTGCGAGGCAGTGCTAGCGAGGAGGAATCTCCGAGAAGTCGAAGAGTTTCATGTCGGAGAAGTCGGACGAGTAAGCTTAACTGATCGTATAGACTTTCCCAAAGGTTCACGTCGACGCTTATGAGCCTGTTTCGTTCGCTTTAGTTGAGAGCGCAGTGGAGGCTTATCAGCATCTGAACGAGCTGTGGGAAGAGATTTTTTTCTAATGATTGCGGAGGGGCTCAAATATTTGTAGACGCGTCTCACTCCGGCTGAGTACCGAGATTAGCTTGTTTTAGAGGAGTCGTACATGACGAATTGAAGTCCTCAGCGGCGGAGTAGCAAAGATGCTTAGTTGGGGCATCAGACTTAGGATCGACACTTTGATGTTATTCGCAACGGCACTTGACTGATTTGTTGTAGATTTTTAACGCACCGATGCAGCGTAGGCGATGAGGCGCGCAGAAGTGGACGGCTTCGGATTAATTTCGACAAACTGTGGATCTTGAACCTGCGCCTAAATCTCGTACACACGGGCGTCTCTGCTTGTTGCCTCCATCAGAAAAGCAGCTGCCACAGCCGGGGAGTGAACCCGCGTCCTCATGCTCAGGAGCACAACGCCTTAGCCACTGAGCCGCCACGTCGGGTGCAACTTCGAAGCGACTTCACCTTGTTCGTGCAGGCACGGAAGGTCGCATTCTTCGAGCAGCTTTTTGATCTACCCGTGCGGGACCACATAAAAGTGGCCCTGACGAAAGGGGCAGCAAAATACATTAAACTGCGAAGGGGAATAAATTTTTTATAGCCAGTCAAATCGCCCCTGGGTGACTCACCGAGAGAACGAACATGCGTGAACACGCGTTTTTTTCCCCAATATTTTACGACTTATGCGAAAGCCAAAAAATAGCTTAAAACTGCAATCTGTTTCTCAGTGGGTAAGGCGTTGCGCTGCGGAGCACGAGGTCCCGTGTTCGATTCCCGGCCGCGGCGGCCGCTTTTCTGATGGAGGCGAAAAGCAAAAACGCTCTGTGTTCTAGATTTCGGCGCACGTAAAGATCCCCAAGTGGTCTACATTAATCCGGGGCCCTCCACTACGGCGCGCCTCATCGCTTGCGTTGCGTCGGCGCTTTAAACCCTACAATCAATCAATCAAAACTGCAATCCGTTTTTCTATAGCGTGCGTAATTCGGAACTGGAGTAGGAAAAATAAATGGTTATTTCACCAGCGCTGGTGCTGCTATTTGGCACCCGCCTTGCAGGGGGCGTGCCTAGTCCGGGATGCCCTGGCCATGGCTGGCAGACCAGGCCCTCTTCACCAGTATGCGCAGGGTCCCACCGTCCGGGCTTTTAACGAAGGCACCCACTGCTCGTAAGAGGGGGAATGGGTTGAGGGTAGGCCTGGGGTTCGTCCGCACTCCCGTACTTGGTGGTATAGGGTGCCGGGCAAGGGACAAAAATTACAGGTGGCCGGGTAAATGGTGGGGTAGATAACGTGAAGAAGGGTGCGATGAGGATAGGAGAGCCACCAGCCTGAGAAGAACATTGCGGGACAAAAATGTGAAAAGGTGGCGTTGGTGACGGTCGAGATTCCTGTAATTTTGAGGCTTTTCGCACGCAAAAGTTTCTGTTTGGTCATTGTGACTAAAATTTGTTTGATAACAAAAACTACACCAAGTTGACAAATGGGTGAGAAGAAATTTTGCGTTCTGTCATAAACAAAAAAACTTACAAAAAATTGAAATCGCACGAGAAGCTAGATTGTCCCTATCTTTAACCCCACACCCCCCAGCTCCGTATTTGTAATTGTGAATAACGTTAAAGTGATAGCAGATGTCGACCTGATATTTATTAACATATCTGCAAAATAGGCGTTATCTAAAAACAGTAAAAATCTACGTGAAAGAAAAATTGCTGGGGTGCCTTTTCATAATATTTGAAAGTTTAAAAAGCAAAATAGAAAAAACCGGCCTCGATGTACTTTGAGCTTGGGGAAAAGAAACTCTACAGCATCAACAATACTGCTGAAAAACATGTTGCATTATATCGTTTGTATGGAACTTATAAGCGGCTCAAACCATGCGTTCGAGACCCGTCTCTGGGCGGTGGGCTCAGCTACTGCCGCTGCTTCTCTGGCTTCGCGCTTTGACAAAAAATTTTCTGTTCGCTTTCTGCGGCCATAGCAGGTACGTTGCAACCTTTGGCGTCCTTCAAAAGAGAAAACCACATTTTTATACTTTTATATTTGCGATGTTTTACTGAATAAGCGTTAGCGCAGCTACGCCTGCGGCGAACATGTGCCAAAAACCGCGCCGTGCGGGTGTAACATTTTTTTAGCAGAAAACAAATAGCCGGGTAACAAAACAAATAGATTTCTTGGTGTGACGACTGCCGTTACTTACCCAGTGCCAGGGTTGGTGTCACAGAGAGGGTGCGTTGGTCTCGTAATTGTAACTAGGGTGAAAAGCTCACTGCCTTTCCTCGGCAGGCGCATTTCCGCAGGAGACGCACGTAGGACGCCCTGCAACAAAGAAGTGACATCCGCCATCACCGAAGGTGCAGATATACCGACATTGAAATCACAATAAGGTTGCCGAGCTTCTGCGCATGGACAACTAAGATGATCAGCAGCGTCTGGGAAGCGCCCTTCCTGGGAGAAGCCGCTGAACTTATCGTGAGGCTAGCAAAATAGTCGGTTGCAATAAAGGACCTAACATGTTCAGCTGTCTATAAATTTTTGTAGTCTTTATGATTCAGTGCCTGTTTATTTTCTCGTTTACATAGCACACCGGCAAGGGAGACCTTTCATGTGCCTCTTACAAGACATTCGGTGCGTGATGAGTTTAAATGTGTGAATGCCCAACCTGGAGCGAAAATGTTATAAGCATTTCAGTGTAATTTAAGTTATGATCACTTTTTCTGAGTGCCTTAAATAGAAAATAAATAATTTTCAATCTCGGTCACGTCATCCAGCTAATTACCAGGCGTTCCCGTTATTTCACTTTACTCGTGACAAAACACTCACGCCTACTTTTTCTCTCAGTTTTTTCGTTCTGTGACAGGGACTCTGTTATAACTAGAGACCGGAACTTTAGGCAAAATGCCTATTTTTTATTTGAATCCGTATCGAGCCTATTTAACATATAAGCATGAACTAAGGGAAGGGGAGCATTTTCAGCAATAGTTGATTGTGCCTATACGTGCCTATTTTGAGATTCGTGGCCTATACAAGCTCTTAAGCGCCTATAAATGCCTTTTTTGTGCTGTCGAGTACAGATTTTGCCTAAATCAGTCTTATATCTCGATCGACAAATGAGAGATCTATTGTTCGGACCGATGGGAATGCATGAGCATCTTGTACCTCTCCACTGCTAACTTGAGGCTTGCTAACATTGCCAATTCAGCGCAGACCTATGCGAAGCATTAGTCGCTGCTAACATCCCTTGGGCGAAGATCGAAAACAACTTTCAAGAATTTCTTGCAAAAGTACTGCAAACAAAATGTACCATCAGAGTCGACTCTTTGCAAGGAGTACCTGCGACCACTTTACGAGAAGACGCTACAAGTAATTAGAAGAGAAATCGGTGAATTCCACATATAGATTTCTGTGGACGAGACGACAGATTGTACCGGACGAGTACTCGGTCACTTTGTAGTCGGACAGCTTGACGCAAAGAGAAAACAACACCTTTCCTGGTCTGCTCAAAAGAGCTAGAAAAAAGTAGCGGCGAGACCATCGCCCGCTTCGTGAACTCGTCCTTGAAGCTTCTCTACCCCTCCGGAGCCCACGACGACCAAGTAGCTGCTGCTCTACACAGATGTAGCAGCTTATATGCATAAGGCTGGTGCACTTCTCAAGGTTTTTTTATCCAGAATTATTGCACGTCACTTGTCTTGCTCACGCGATTCATCGAGTGTGTGAAGAGCTACGAATGTCGTTCAGTTCGGTCAACGAACTGGTAGCTACAGGGAAGGCGGTGTTCCTCAAGGCTCCTTCCCGCGTTCGTGCTTTCAGGGAGCAGTTGCCGGAGGTACTTCTTCCACCGAAGCCTGTTGTTACCCGCTGGGGAACTTGGCTGAAGGCAGTGGAACACTACAACCAACACTTAAACGGTGTTAAGGCGGTTGTTAGCAGCTTTGCAGAAGACTAGACTGTCGCCGTGAGAAGGGCCCAGAAGGTTCTACATGATGGTACACTTCCATGTGACTTGGCCTATTTGTGTGCCCATTTCACGTTCTTGGCAACAACAATACAGAAACTTGAAAGTTCGAGCATCTACGCTGACTCAAAATATTCAGCTGATTTTGGACGCCAGGAAAAGTTCGCAAGTGCTCCCAGGGAACCTGTTGCTGACAGAGCTATAGAGAAGCTTAAGTCTGTCTTGGACAGAAATCCCGGATTTTCTACCGTCGCTGAAGGAACTGCCTGAGGTTTTGAGCGGCCGACATGCCGCGATTCGAGATGGAATCAAAACATCCAACGTGCCGAAGTAGAAGTACGCTCCGCTAACTTCAGTGGATGTGGAGCGTTCTTTTTCTACGTACAAGCAGACATTGTCTGAGAAAAGGCACAACTTCAAACCTGGAGATGGTGCTTGTTTGCCACCGCTTCCACAGCTTTTCGCACAGTGCTGCGTCACCGAGTGTTTCATGAAGAAAACAAAATTGCATTTTCGAAATCCCGATGTTGGTATCCTGTGTTTACTCAAAGCCGAAAAAGTGCACTGAAATACGCCACCTGAGTAAATAATATTCGAGCCTATATATGCCTATAAGGTAGTACTTAGCGCCTATATATGCGTAAATTACGATTTTGAGCGCCTACAATAGGCGCGTAAAGCCCGTTTTTTAGTGCCTAGACTTCCGGTCTCTAGTTATAACTCGATTGCAAAACGTGATTTTGCACGCCGTGTCCTGGTAAATGTAGGAGTTTTTTCGACATTCAAAGGAAGTGCAGTTTTGAAATTTTCGTTATTTACACAAGTGCTCCACATTTAAAAGGGTGCATCTTTTCTAACAAGTGACCATCCGCGGGTAAGTTACGGCTTTTGACACAACAAGAAAACTCTTATTTTATTACGCTGATTTTTTATTTTGCTAAATGAAACGTTACACACACAAAGGCGGGCTTTATGGCACATCTTCGCCACAGGCGTAGCTGTGGTAGCGGTTATTCAGTGAAACACCGCCAATATAAAATATTAACAACGTGGCGTCTCCTCCGTAGGGCATCAAAGGTTGAGATGTACCTTTTATGGCCGCAGAAAGTGGACATACACTTTTTATCAAAGCGCGAAGCCAGAAAAGCAGCGCCAGTAGCCGAGCCCACGCATGGAGGCGCGTCTCGAAACCGTGAATGAAGCTGCTTATAACTTCGATACAAACAAAATGATGGAACATCTTTTTCAGGATTATTGTTAACCCTCCTAAGGAGTATTCCTTCCCCAACTTTGAAGAAAATTGAGACCTGGTTGTTTTTTATTTTGACTTTGAATGGTATGCATTTTTACAGGAAGCACATGAATCAATCTTTTTTTTTTGCGTACATTCAGATTTTTTATCGACAAACGAGAACATGTCGTGGAACGAGCATGGGAAATTGTTCTGCTCGAAAGCGCAAAAGGCCGCCGGAATCATAAATAGGTGTCGTCATTTCCTACCCACTGTCATCAAGCGACTTTTATACCAGGCGCTGTTTCATTCGCATCTTAACTACTGTGCTTTAGTGTGGGCAAATACCACCTTGCAAAACCTAAATAGAGTAACATTACTGCAAAAGAAAGTCATTCGGGCAATTGAGAATGTTCCTTTTCTAGCACACACTAAGGACTTATTTTCAAAACACCAAATAGTAAAGGCCGAATACATATATCAATATAAACTTATCCGCACATATAGATCTGCTAAGCGAGGCAAAATAGACACTTTTCTGGACCTAGCACATTTAGAGGAAACCGTAAATGTATATTCACACCGATATAAGCCACCTTGGAAGATCCCATCATCACGGTCTCATCATGGACAGCAGCTGCTCAAGCATACACTTCCAAATACACTAAATTACTTGCACAGACAGGACGTTGACATTCTGACTGTTAATGATGCCCGCATATTGGATATGTTTTTGTACGTGTTTTACTTGTAGATTTTCACTGTTTTAATTATTTTGTATAATCGTTTTTTCAATGTATGTCGTAAGTGACCGTAAATTGCTGTGTCGTCATTGCTGTCATTGCCGCGTCGGCGGACGGTGCCCTGTCAAGCTACATTGTTGCAGCTTTTTCGCCGTCCGCTTTTTTCACGTGTGTAAAAACATTCGTGGAAATAAAACGATTGATTGATTGATTGATTGATTGATTGATTGATTGATTGATTGATTGATTGATTGATTGATTGATTGTTTCGAGATATGTTCACATATATTTGGTCGATATTATTTATCACTTACAAGTTCATCACAATTACAGTTACGGAGATAGGCGGGGCCGATGTTGTGACAATCCAGCGTCTAACGCGAATTCTCAATTTTGATTCTACATTTTTTTTATTCATGGCAGAATGCAGAGTTTTTTTGACCTGAGCAGTTTGTGTTTTCAAACAAATTTCAGTCAGCACGATCACACCTTGCCGTGCGCAAAGCTCCAAAGTTTGAACAAGCTGCAGTCGCCGAAAACCATGCGTCACTCGCGCCAAGTTATCAATTTTTTTTTTCGTGACGCACGCACGCTAGAGCAAAACGGACTGCAGTTTTAAGCTATCCTCTGGATTTGTAGTACTTTATAAATATTATGAAAAAACAAAACAGAGCACGTTCATTCTCTCGTAGAATCACCCCCCTATGCTTCAAAAGTGCGAGTAAGCGGCCGCAGATGGCCGCGCCTTTACAATGCCCGGTACCTCGACGATGCCGCAAAGCAAGGGGGCATACAAAATGCATGAAAGGATACGAAGAAGGAAAAATTCAAGCCACCTACTCACAGTAGGTAGCCCACAATTGACAGGGCAGTTGCTGTTGCTGCGGAAATTCGCGTCATTCCGTCGACTGCTGCGCTACACCGACAGAGAGTTGGACAGAGGGAAGGACCCATCCGGAGGCGAAAGGTTGGCGGTAGGATTCTCGGCAAAGGCAACAGTGTTCGCAAGATTGCTGTAGGTTACTACAACTCCTGGTTTGTTTTCAACACTTACGATTACCTTGAAACGAAAGGGTGCGCCCATAATAGTAAACGGGCCTGGATTCATAACTAGTAGTGATGGTACTCATGGCGATCATTTGATCGACCGCAACAAAACAAAAATCCAGCAACGAAACAGAAATCCACTAACGCCCACGGTTGAGTTTTCACGAGAAGTTTTCTTGCAAGCCATTTTTTTTAAATTGCGACTAAGGACAGGTACAAACACGGGAACAGTTTTCAATATATAGCATGTCTGTTATTATCCAGCTAGATTACAGTTTCACCTAAGCTAATTACTGCATTGTTTAGAAAATTGTATTCGCCGACCCAGTGCAGCCTTCAAAATAATGCGCGCTGTTACGAATTTCTTACAACACCCCTCATAAAACTACAGCATGTCTTATACAACCACAACCATCGTTCGCATAATAAAGGGTTGATTGTGCACCGACTACAACTTGTTCTTTTTTTATATAAAACACACTGCAATAACGGTAGCACGCAAAGGGTCAGAAAATTACAAATAATTTTACAACGCCTTTTTACAATTCTTAAGTTGGAATTTTCTTAATTGTGCATTAAACAGAGACACTTTTTTCTTATCACAATTAAAAAATACCTTATTAGTCTCTGTTCCCGTGGCAAATTAAAGCCAAAATTGTTTTATATTCTTGCAAAGTTTACGTGGTATTTAGAACTTTATTATAATCTATAAACAATATAACTACTTTCAGTCAAAGCGACATAACGTGTGAAACAATCATGTGCTGCACAGTGCTGCCGCGTTACAGCCATAACGACTGAAATAGCGTCCTAACTGCACAAGCAAGAGTAACCCTAGCAGGTGGCTAAGGTATGCCAGTCGAGGAAAACGGTACGCCCAAATTTAGTCGCGCCCAGTAGTTGACTTGATAGGTTGAGTGTGGTATTTTTCGCGCCGAAGCAACACGCGGCATTTCCGAATGGACAATTCGGAAATGCCGCACAAATTACGGTGAGCAAATGGTAAAATTTGCTTTTCCAACAATAATAAATGAAATGGGTCGACATCATAACATAGATATATTATCCATATCTTTTAAGGACCTGCGCTCAATGCTCACGTAAACTTGGCGGTTTCTTCTACTTTTGCCTTCTCATTCTTTTCTTTGTGTGCGTGTTTTCGTGCTTACTTGCTTGCACTTTTCTGTTGTTTTTATTTACATGGAATCTTTATATTTTTCATTTCTAAACTACAGGTGCATCCTGACCCGTGTTTACGCACTCTATGCATTCATGCATACTAGTGTTGTTTGTGGTCGAGATAGACCATGCAGTTATGCTTGGTTTTGCAACGCACTGTAGTGTTCTTGTTGACCGTGCTGTTTGCCATGCATTGGGTCGCACGCCATGTCAAGCCTTTATAGGCTTGTTGCCTGTGCTCCGAACACCGTTCATATGTTGAATAAATCGAATTGAATACAATTGACAGCGTGGCCTAGGATAAACATGAAGTAGATTAAACGTGACCTAGAGCTAGGCTAAAGAGCGCGACCTAGTTGAACGCTCTGAAATAAATTTGTCCTAATGGGAAACTTTACGATCGCCGAAATATCTACACAGAGTAGCTTTCGCTACACCTATGCGACTTCGCCACAGTGAAGTCCACAGCCGCGTACGGCAGCGGCGGGCTTGAATTCCCCCCGCGCACGAGGTCCTTCTGCCCTTGGCGACAGGTAGTTGGAGCGCGGAAGACCACTAGATGGTGCAGCCCACGGCGGGTACTCCCTGCAGCGGTTAGAGCCAGGGTTCCTGCGTTGGGAAAACAGGTCCTCTTTACTGGCAGGCTCACCTCTCCCCGACCCGAGTCTCTCCCTTAGGGGTCGGCAACGAAATCCTCTGAACTCCAGAGATCCTTCTCGTCCGGTCGTCGAGACGGGAGGGTAGCGGGGCTATGTGCACAATGGAAATCAAGCTGGCTGCTGTTACCAATGTGGACAGCCTGGACACTTCCGTCGGGAGTGTCCTGAAGTGATGGCTCGTCGCCAAAATATCAACAGCCATCAGGGAAGCGAGTACGGCCCGCGATGCTAATGGCCACCAAAGCATCGCTATGGGCTCCGGATATGACGAATGGCAAAAACTTATGTTTTTTATCCTCTAATTTGAAGCGCCGGCACAGCCCATAGCACCGCAGGTTTCTTTTTATGTGGTTGGAACGGACATTGACGCCTTGATTGACACTGGCGGCAGTTTGTCGCTAATTGGCGATACAGTGTTTGAACTTTGCCGAGCACGTGGTGTCAAGTTGCGCAAATGCAGCACCCGTTTGCAAGTGGCCAATGGTGGTGTTGTTCAAGCGCGTGGTGCTGTGCGCTTGCGCCTTTCTTACGCAAGCAGAAGGTGTCGGCAGCGCTTTACGTACTGCGTGGGCTTGGCGGTGGCCATGGTTTTGGGCAGGGATTTGATTATTCACGAAGGCCTCCTGCTTGACTTGGCGGGTGGTGGTTACAGATTGGGCAATGATGCAGAATTGATACCTTTTGTTACGTCAACGCAGATCTGTACCGTGCCAAGGTCAGC
The DNA here is from genome assembly GCA_013339765.2 of Haemaphysalis longicornis. Lineage (NCBI taxonomy): Eukaryota > Metazoa > Arthropoda > Arachnida > Ixodida > Ixodidae > Haemaphysalis > Haemaphysalis longicornis. The sequence goes on along the minus strand of JABSTR010000469.1, from coordinate 18,913 downwards.
CGCAGTCGCAAAGAAATCGGTGTTGCCTGAGCGAATCAGGCAGTTGCTTGAGGAGTGTCCTTGCAGTTACTATGAAAGGGAGCAGTTCGCCTATGGGCTGGAGCCGTTTGCTGAAATGTTCCCGGCGGCCCCTGGGTGAACAACCGTCCTCCAACATCGCACTGACACGGGAGACGCCCCTCCTTGGAGCTGCAATCCACGGCCGCTCAGCATCCAGAAGAAGGCGAAACTGGACGTCGCCCTCGAGGAGAGGCTGATCACGGGGGTTGTGCGGCCGTAGCAGAGTGCACATTCATCTCCGGTCGTGTTGGCGCCAAAAAAAGACGGCAGTGTGCGTCTCTGAGTGGACTACCGTCGTCTCAACGACGTAACTGTGAGACACGCTTATCCTTTTTCTGCCGTAGAATCCATCATTTCCTCGCTTGGTGGTGCACGCGTGTTTACCACTAGATTTCTCACGCGGCTTTTTGCAAATTGAAATGCCCCCCGGATGATATTCCTAAAACAGCCTTCACGTGCTACAGGGATCTTTTCGAGTTCGTGCGCATGCCGTTTTGGCTGAAGAACTCCCCGAGCTCGTTTCAAAGATTAATGGACATCGTTTCTTGACGATGTACGTTATAAGTACGCGATGGCCTATATGAATGACGTCGACGTCTTTTCGCGTACCATTGAGGAGCATCTTGGGCATCTCAGAGACGTGCTTGACCGCATGAAACGCGCAGGTGTCACCATCAATCCCACGAACGTTCAACTGGCGTCAAGCAAGGTTGACTTGCTCGGCTTTGTTATAGACAACGGAGAGCTTCGTCCTAACGGTGCCAAACTGGAGGCAATCACAGAGTATCCGTGCCCGCGTGACGTAAAGAGCTTGCAGCGCTTCTTGGGCATGATCGCCTTTTACCGTAGCTCATCCCTCATTGTGCAGAGCTGTCACGTCCGCTCAACCAGCTACTACGGAAAGGCGTGAAATGGCAATGGGAGGAGGCTGAACAGCAAGCTTTTGAAGCACTGCCTCGCGCAATCGCGGGAACAGCGGCTTTAAGGATACCGGACCTTAACAAACAATTTTTCTTGCAGACCGATGCTAGCGACTATGGACTGGGCGCAGTGCTGATGTAGGAATTCGAGGACTTTCTCCATCCGGTCGCATTTGCTAGCCATACGCTCACTCCGGCTGAGCGCAGTTACACGGTCACATAACGTGAGTGTCTAGCAATCCTGTTTGCACTGAAGAAATTTGACATGTATCTAGACGGTGCCTCTTTCACGATTCAGACAGACCACATGGCATTAACGTGGCTGCAGCGTTTGCAGAACCCTGACGGCTGTCTTGGGCGCTGTGTGCTTGCGCTTCAGCGCTACGATTTTACCATCCAGCACAGGAAGGGTTCGCAGAACCAAGTCACTGACGCGCTATCACGCGCACCCCTGCCGCTATCTTCGGACGCGGAAGCGCCGGCGCTGATGGCTGCAGTGGATGCTGATACACGGTGGGGTACGCTGGTGAGCAGGGCAGATCTTCTCGCCGCGCAACGTGCCGACGGACTCTGCCGTAAGATCATTGAGCACCTCGGGGCACAGGGCGCTGCTCCCACCAGCAAAAGCGGTGAGTTTGATTCATATGTACTGGCGGAGGACGGTCTCCTGCTGCGGTATATTCCGCAGGAAGACGACGAAGCTAATTCACCATTCCGCGCTGTTGTACCTCGTAAGCTTCCGAGGTCTTTCGTCCGTTACTTTCATGATTCCGCACTGGCTGGACACAGCTCCGGCAGCAAAACTTGTGAGAAGTTATGCAGGACTGTCACGTGGCCAGGGATGAGGTAAGATGTGCTGAGGTATTCCAGGAGCTGTCACGTGTGTGAGACAGCGAAACCCCGAGTTGGTTGTCCGCCCGGATTTATGGAGTCTGTTGAGAGTAAGAGCCCCTGGCAAATCGTTGCTTTGCGATATCAGGGGTTCTTACCCCCGCAGCCCGCGTGGTATTGTTATTTGTTTGTGGTGACGGACCATTTCACAAAGTAGGTAGAGCTGTTCCCGCTACGTACCGTCAATATACCGAATGTATGGAGGTGCCTAATGGAAGTGTTTTCGCGCTTTAGGTTCCCCGCACAGCTCATAACGGATAATGCTACGTATTTCACGAGCAAGTTGTTTGAGGACAACTGCCGAGCTGTAGGAGTGAAACACAAATGTACGACCACATATCACCCTCAGGCAAACATAACTGAGCGTGTGAATCGCAACCTTAAGGCGATGCTAATTGCTCATACGGAGCAACACAAGGATGGGGATACTAAGCTACATGAGATTGCATTTGCCACTCGCACCACGGTGAATCGTTCAACCGGGTTCACGCCGGCTTATTTGAATTATGGTCGGGAGATGCCATTTCCTCTCGACAGGACACTTCCAGAAACGGATGCAGGTTCTGGTCTGTCGCCCCATGCTGTGGCCGTCCGCCAGCGCCTGCGTGACGCGATACAGGCTGCCCTTGAGTGGCTTGATGTTGCTGGTCTCCAGCAGGCGGAGCAGTACAACCGGGGCCGTCGAGATGTTCAGTTTGCGGTTGGCGACATGGTTCTCCGGCGCACTCATTAGCTGACCGACGCTTCACGCAAGTTTGCCGCGTCGCTAGCTCCTAAATGGGAGGGCCCTTTTACCGTAAGCGAGAAGCTGTCATCCATAACGTATCGTTTACGCAACAACAGGACAGGTGAACATGCAGGCCCAGTATAGTCGACCTTAAACAGTACCATGCGGACTGATCATGTTTTCTCTTTCCAGAAGACGCCTTCGCCTAGCGTTGCGTATGAGCGCTAGCGAATTATTAACAGAATTAGTTTTTTTTCTTTCACCATCGACTTTTTCTTTTTCTTCTCTGTTTATTCTTGATCGATCCTTTCTGTAAAGCCTTGATTAGTCGTTTATAATTCTTGTGGGGTTCACCTTTTCCGTAGTACCAGCTTGCCTTCCTCTTGTTTGTTCCCTTTCAATATTTTTATTGTTTGTATGTTCTTCTGCACGCTCTTGTAGATGCCCCCGCCAACACGCAATCTTCCGGGGCACTCTCGGCGATCGGGTAATTCTGGCTATGCACGGGCACGTTTCCATTCCTGGCCTCCCCGGGCACCACGTCGTCACCCTCCGTCAACACTTCGCACCGTGGCCACTTGGACGGTCGTGGAGGCAGATCGCTCGGTTGGCTGGGTGCCCCGCCTCCCCTGGGAACTCCAGCCCCGTCCTGAACGTGGGGATCCAGCGGCCGATGTCCCAGAGCCTTTCCGGAGCCGTTTACTCTCGGACCGGCATCCACCTTTGCCCTTACTGCCGGATGCCGCAAATCCATCTGCCCACGCACCTGGCAGGTGCTCTACACCGTGATCACATGACTGCCGCCATTGCTGCAGCATCTGCTTCCGCTGGACCCCAAACTGAAGATTCCGTCGCGGCCGCCTTTGCCCTGCTTCTTCAACGCCGCCCGGACCTCCTCCACAACCCTCTCCCGGCCGACCATGTCATCGACATGTCCGACGAGTTCTGACTTCGTTTTCGGAGGAGGAGGGGGCGGAGTGTGGCAACTGCGCGTAGGAAAGGACGAGAAAGAGGCCGTTTGGGGCGTGCGCAGCGTGTGCACGCTGCAACGATACCAGGGACTGAGGCAGTGCGTGCCTGGCCTTCGGAGAAATCGGACGTCTGAAGACGGGCTCGGACCTGACTAAAGGTGTGCTTTTCTGGGACTCGGTGTCTTTCTTGGGGGCTGCGGCCGGGCGGTAGGACCCCGGTACCACAAATATTTTGCATAGACCACCTGTATGTAGAGTGTGTCAAAGAGATGGTATAACATTTCACACAAAATTTAAAAAGCCAGGGCGTCGGCCTCATTTTTGTAGGAACGAGTAAAACCATTGTAATTACGTGTACTGCATTCACAGACATTACTTTTTAACTTAAACGCGTAAATCATGTGTTGCAACTTTTTAGGTATTTAGGTGAACTTGGTTTAAGTGATCCCATATTAGTGCAGAAAAACCTTTGAGTCATATTTATGGACTAATAACAGGACAACATAATGTGCATCATTCGCCAAGAAACCAGTTTTATCCGTGAGTGCGGCAGTACTATTTCATGCCTCTTCAGCTTAAGAAGGGTAAATAAGTACGCAAAGCTTTTATTGAGTAAAATAAAAAGGGCTGGTTCGCTTCTTCAGTTGCGGAGGACCCGCACAGACACGTCTGGTGTGACGTGTTAAATCGGGGTTAGCTGATTGCCGGGGCTAGCAGGTCAACGCAAATTTTCCACTGATTGGACCAGGGGAAGGGAGAGAGAGGAAGGGGGAGCAAGGGGGCTTCACAGTCCGGGTAGTGGTACACGAAGCGGGACGTAGAGGTTAGAGAAGGGGATGGAGAAGGTGTAGCGTATGTGGATTTGTATTTTTTACCACATCTGTGATTCTTCGGAAGAGGAATATCGGTCCCGGGGGAAATTAAGAAATACAAATTTTCACTGCCATCCAACTTTAAAAGAGGAGTTGAGGAAACAAGACACGTTTGTTTTTAATTTGAGATCTTGAATACTTTGTAGGAATTATCCAAATGGAACTGGGCCCGATTGGAGCTAATTACAGCGGACAGATGTCGGCTATCCGTTTTGCTTCAGCGAAGCCCCACATATCGGCAGCAGACGGAAATTCACCATTATTGGCAACTTATTCGCGGAACCGCGTAAGTACAAAAGTATGTAAAACTATGTAAAACATGTATTATTTATGTTACTGCACATCAAACAAGATTTACAGCTATAATTGCAACCGTACTTGCCCATTACATGGTCATGTATTGACATCACAAGGAACTTCTGTACCATTTACAAGTTTAGTATGATTTAATAGAAGTAATTAGAAGTTGAAGGTACGATAGAGCCAACTGGCAGGCTGAGTACAGCCGTTTTCTGTAGCATACACTCGCTAAGAAACATTTCTCTGTATGCCAGTGGGATCGGAGGCTATAACGTAAAACCAAATATAGAGCTTGGCTGTGAAACCGCGAAAGCACGGCACGCGTGCATAAGTGAAAAACATTATCACCCCATAAGTTTAAGATCATGCGATATGATGGCGAATTCTCCAAGATTACATGGTCTTTTTCATCTTATTTGCGCACTTAATCAGGCTGTCCGCGCTTTAAAACCATTTGTATCCTTAAACACCACATGGAAAAAAAATCCGCAATTTTTTAAGAAAACGCGAAACCTCCCATCTAGAACCACAGCATGGAACTTCCGCTGGGCTTACTGCAAATACGCGAACAGATTCCGTATAAAAGCCTGCCCGACGCTTCATCTGTCGTTTTTTTCTGTCTTCCAGAATATCTCACGTATGCAGTGCCGTCTGGTACGGCAACACTGGTACCGAATAAATAATAGTCTACACTAGATAGATAGAATCACGCTGAGAAGGCTCTTAGGGACACAAACATCACCCCCTCACAACAGAATTATCTCGTCACCAGGTTGAAGTACCTTGTCCCCACCTCCTATGATTGGCCAACCAAACCCTAACCCTCTGCCCCTCGTAGCTCTGCAGCACTGACGACACCGGCGATGACGCTAGCGAAACGGCAGAGGCAGCTAAGAATCTCGAGGCCGAACCGGCTGCCTATGGAAGTGGAACTTGGCAACGTTCAACACGCGAACTAGGTTAAGGGCGGAAAGCTTAGATGTACTGTTAGAGGAGCTCTCGGACATTAGCTGGTATACTATGTGGCTGAGTGGTTAGAATGGCGTATGCTGTTGAGGAGCGGGCATATTCTGTTCTACCAAGGACCTTAAGCAATAAAAGAACTCATGGTGGGACCTCTAACCCACGTAAAAAGACAACTTGAAGGTAGCGCACTTAAACACGAACACTAGGGAAAGAAACGACAAACCACAGCGCTGTGGTTTGTCGTTTCTTTCCCTAGTGTCTGTGTTTAAGTGCGCTACCTTCAAGATGTTCCATATGCATTACCAACTAGCCCAGTTGTCACTTCTTCTACAGTAAAAAGACAAGCCCGTACGTGGAGCAATCGTCCAGTAATAACGAAAAGGTAGGAGCAGTGATCATCCTGATTATCCTGAACAAACCATACAGGTTGAAGATTGTACTAGCTTGTGCATCGACAGCTAGATACGTATACCAGGCAGTGGATGGTTTTTACGAAGACGTCGAATCAGCAGCGAACAACTAAGCAACGCGATTCACGATTGTGGTTATAGATTTCAACGCAAAAGTAGGAAACAAAGAGTGAGATAAATGTCTGTGTGAAACTTTCCAATGGGCACTCGCCATCGTCACGGAGAACGATGTTTGGATTTACGGAAACAAAAAAAAGAATCCTGGGGCTAATGACCCCATTCTTCGGCAAATGAAAGGTTAGGAAATGGACATGAAAAAGTCCGAACTAGACAACAAAAATGGAAATTGACTTCATTTTAAGTGAAAACCCACGTATTGTGCAGGGTGTTAAGGTGCTAAGGAAGATTTGGGGTTGGTACCGCAGGATGGATAAGTGCAAAGTTAGTTTAAATCTGTATAGAAAAATAGGTATACTAGCAAAATTTAGAAAACTTACCATGGAGTCTGTCAGAACCAGGTCACAAAAGTTTAAAGCAACCCTTCCGAATAAGTAAGTTCATGCTTTTCTGAAGAGAAAGGCAACAGCGTTGACACGATAAAGCGCAGCCTCGACACGGCAATCCCCAACACGACCGCATAATTGGTTGAAGCATCAACATAAAAATATAACGGCAAGCTGATGCGGAAAGCAAGATAAGTTATTCAGTAGTGCAAAACCGTAAAATTTTCAAGCATGATGGATGAAGTTGAATTACCGTATTCCGGATAATATTGAATATAAATTCCGACCAACGACATTCTTTTGTACAACATAGCCGTGATCACTCAAATACTGTAAACAAACGCAAACCTGAAGTCAAAAAAGACGGAGACTATTGACAGAAAGGAAACGTGTAAAGTCGGAGACTAGAAGGATAACAGCGCGAAAACGAACTACATAATAAAAGTAGCAAATCGATTGTATCCAAGGAAATAAGTGAGCGACGTGGGGCCCCGGAAAAACGACAGAATCCATGAGCATATCTTGGATGTACCGCTATTAACTAAATAGGAAGTGTAAAAGCCCTCAAACGTCCTAAAGAAGAAACTGCGCACCTGAGGGTGGCATAACCGTGATCTTTATAAAACAGGGTGGATAATATTGTTCTGGAAAAGAGTGCTAGACTGTCCTCACAACGCATATGGACTCAAAGAACCAGAGATTGGAAAAACGAAACCATATTTGTGATTAACACGGGAAATAAAAAACATCTTAAAAATTACACACCCACCAGCCTACTGTCAGTTCTTTACAAGTTGTTTACGAAGATAATTGTTAACCGTATAGTAAGCGGCCGCAGATGGCCACGCCTGTAAAAAGCCAGGAATCTCGGCATACAATATAAATGAAATACTACAGAGAAGGGAAAAGTCAAGCCACTTACTCACAGTACGGTAGCGTCCTACCGCCAGGCCAGTTGCTTTTGCTGCGGAAATTCGCGTTATTGCATCGACTGCTGCGCTTACACCCACAGAGAGGTGGATAGAGGGAAGGACCCATGCGTAGGCGAAAGGTTGGCGGTGGGAGTGTCTGGCCATGCTTTCACCACCGCGCGATCCAAGCTACACGCGGGCAAAGTCAGCTGTGTTCGAAAGTTTGCTGTAGATCACTACAACTCCTGCTTTGTTTGGCAGCCAATACCATGAAACGGAAGGGTGCGCCCATAATATTAAAGGGGCCTTTATTCATAACTGATAGTGATGGTTCTCATGGCGATGATTTGATCAACAGCAACGAAACAGAAATGCACTAAAGCCCACGGTTGAGTTTTCACAAGAAGTTTACTTGCAATACATTTTTTTTCAGTAGCGACTAAGGACGCGTACAAACACGAGAGCCGTCTTTAATAAATTCTATGTGCGTGATTATCCGCCTCGACTAGTCTCACTTACTAAGCCCATTGTTGCACTCTTCAGGACCTTGTTATCGACGACCCACTACGGCCTTTAAAATATTGTGCGCTGCTCAGAATTTCTTCTAATGCCAGGAGTACTCATATTCCCCAACATACTTCCGCAAAGGTCCAGAGAAGGTCATAAATAAACCACACCTAAAGAGAATTTATTATAAACCACATATCAGCGCGCAGCGACTATAGTGGTAACAGCGCTGCCTTAGAAAGCGAAAAAAACCAATCAGTTTCCATGTGCTCCGGGCAGACAGCACTTTGCACGACCAATGTCTATGGTGGTGAAACAAGCTTCTCCGAAATCAATCCATAAAAGGTTCACATGTGTTCATACAAAGAGTTCAGAAACTCGTTGAAAGTCAATACGGCACAATAGTGATGCTCAGGATGTTGTTCCTGGCCACTATGAAACGCGTGGGCCAGCGTAACAGGAAGTCTTCTTCACGTATAACTGCCAACTCATTTTCCAAGTGCCTCTTAACGATTGACCACACACGCCACAGCAATGGAAACATCGCCCGTTGCAGTCGGGCTCAAAGACACGCGTCAGCACGATTTCGCCACAATACAAAAAGCACCGGCACACATCAGGAAGTTCCCCAACACGTCATTTGAACGTGTGCTCATTCTAAATGTAAAACCAAACAACCTGCTTAGCACAGTCCAAAACGTTGCCGCTACACGAATAGCCGGGAAAAACCTCTTGTAAAACCCAGCAGGAATCCCGTCAGGCCCAGGCGCCGACGCACCATTCAACTTTTTGACACACTCGCCGAGCTCGTCAGCATCCACGGGAGCACACAGGGAATCAACAAGGTGATCTGGCACACACGGCAGCACCCCACAAAACGCACTAAGCGTGTCCTCAAAATCCTCTGCCTCCCACGACGCGTTCTCGGTCGAGAAAAGGGTGGTGAAATGTCCCACGTAGACCTCGGCTATATCTTCAGTCCTCGTGCTAACGGACCCGACAGCGAGTGGAACTTCTGGAACAGTAGCTAGCCCACCCTCGTCAAGCGAGTCCGCTCTATTATGCCTTACTACTGAGGGGTACGAGACGGGCCTGCCCAAGGTCTACGGACGGCTCGCCGCTTGCGATGATTGCCGTAAGGGGGACTCGTATCGTACCTTTAGGGACCTTACCTTTAGCAGGTTAACATAGTCCCGCATCGCGGAGGTTAAGGTACCCCCTCTCTGTACGAGGCGAAGCCTTCACAATGTGCCGTTAAGCGCGGCCGTGAAGCGCGCCTGGCGCGCACGGCCCTCCTTTACTAAAAGCACGCGCCAGTGGTCCTTCAACTCATCCAGAGGCAAAGACCCGAACTCGCACAGAGCAGTCAACGAAGCATTAAGTGCTGCTGAACTTTCCCTGTCGGTTAGCAGACGCTCGTCCATTCGCCACATCTTGTGGTGAGGTGCACATTTGGCAAGGTTAAGCGCCGCTAAGACGGGCCGGTGATCGGACACACGACGAGCCTCTGTTGGGAAGGAGAGGACGGAACAGCATTCCACGTAGCAGCTCAGCTCGGGTGGAAAGTAAAACTTATCTAGCCTACTGCCAGATTCTCCCCTTTCCCAAGTAGCGACAAACCTGTCGCCGTGGAGCTGCACCCACGCATCGGAGAGATGGAATTGCCCGATCAGGTCGTTTAACTCATGGGCACCGCTATAGGGCCGACCTTGCCCACGTCCCCGTACATCAGGCTGAGGGTCGGTTACACAATTAAAATCACCCACCAAGAATGTAGGGTATGGTTCGAGCAGGAATGCGTAGAGGGATGCGAAAAAAGAGGACGAGTCCGAGTGTTGCGCGGGTGCGTACACAACAACAGCTCGGACGCGACGAGCAAGCAAGAAAAAATCAACTGTAAGAACGCGCCCTCCGATCCCATAGGTACAATGAGCCTTGCGGCGCAAGCTCTCCCACAGAAATACAACGCCTACGCCCGAAGCCATCCTGTCCGACAAGGTGAAAAAAACTTGCACACAAAAGCGCTCGTGAAACGAAAGAACTTCGCGTGGAGTATGAAAACTGCACCCCTGCAAAATGAGAAGGTCAACGTGTTGCGCCCGAGCATAGTGCATCACCTCCCTCTGTTTGTCCAAGTCCCGAAAGCCCTGAACATAAAAGTAAGAAAACGCACCAGCATAAGGTGATAAGTGCACAAACCACGTTAACCCTCCCATCCTCAAAACTCCCTATCGTCGGACGGCACGTCGACTTTCACTTTCACATTTTTTTATGTAAATGATGCTGCCGTTTTTAAATGGCTGAGTAGAGTACTTGACCAGCAGCTCGGATAGCCTCGTTCCACAGGAACTTGTGAGTGCTCTGCCCCAGATCTCGTACGTACGCGACGCCATGGTGCGTATCAGAGTCACCGCAAATTAGCTAAGACGGGGACGTTCCAGCGATGATATTTTCTAGCTGTGAGGCGTCAAAGAAGCTGCTTGGCTCTATGTAAGCAGTAATAAATGTGGAGCATTGGGTGCCAATTCTCGTTTTGGCGCACACGATTCTTCGGATTCATGAGCAGGCAGGGCAATTATTGCTAGTGGCACAACGTTGCGGAAAGCGATAAAAAGCCGACATGGGTCGTTTAACTACTGAGAGAAGCAAATGCAAATTCTTTAACTTAAAGTGATCTTCTACTCGCGATTTAGATATGCCACACACACATACACACACTCGCGCACACACGCGCGCGCACGCACGCACGCACACGCACGCACGCACACACACGCACACGCACAACCACACACATACTTCAATCACCCGCCGCGGTGGCTCAGTGGCTAAGGTGTTGTGCTGCTGAGCACGGGGTCGCGGGTTCGATTCCCGGCCGCGGCGGCCGCTTTTCTGATGGAGGCGAAATTAAAAACGCCCGTATGCACGAGATTTTGGCGCACGCTAAAGATCCCCAGGTTGTCAAAATTAATCTGGAGCCCTCCACTACGGCGCGCCTCATCGCCTGCGTTGCGTCGGCGCGTTAAACCGTACAATCTATCAACATACTTCAATCATTTTATTTCGCCTCCAGCTGGTTTCTCTGCCTTAGACCTAGCATTACAAGAACTTAATGCATCCATTTCTGATGTCAAGAAACAGTCTTCTCCTGGTTACGATGAAATCAATAACGAGGCTGTTGCGACTTTATCCCACCACTCTCGCTTGCGCCTGCTGGAGTATTTTAACCCTACGTGGCTGCATGCAGCCGCTCCTCCTGAGTAGAAGCTAGCGAAGATTACTAGCGAAATACGTTGAAATCAAAACACTTCACCCACCCCAAATGAACGCTTTTTGACATAATCCATCGGCCATTGACCACATCATTGCCCTCGAAGCATCTTTAGAAGAACTAAATTCCGGTCACATCCCAACTTCCGTATTTTAGACATCAAGACCAAATTTCACTCTGTCTGCCATGATGCAATCCTAGCATCTCTTGTTTAACTTGGGTTAGGAGGGATTTTATAAGCATGGATTTCGAACTATCTTGAAGGACGCAAAGTTTCCATGTACACAGCAGAAGGCCCAACACCATGTTACGGTGTTAAACGAGGAGCCCATCAAGAAGCAGTATTTATCCCATTGTTGTATAATCTTACACTAATCCACCTAAAGCGCGTTCTCCCCTGGACGTCAAGGTCACTTGCTACGCGGATAACATTTGTATTTGGAGTGCATCTAGATCGCGTCGGATCACGCAGCAGAAGCTTCAGAAGGCTCTTTCAAGAATACTTGCGCCTAGAGGACTCCACCTTTCCTCAAAAAAAGTGTCGCAATGCCTTTCACCCGCAAGCGCATGGACCGATATTTTCTAATCCTCCGTGGCAGCCCTCGGCATTACGTACGAACCCAAAGATACCTAGGAGTTGTAATATAGGCAGAAATCTCTCCTGGTCCCCAGAAGTAAAAAGATTACTTACGCGAATATAAGCAGTATCCCAAATTACTGGATATCTTTGTGGCACTGGCTGGGGCAGTGATTGTTGGTGTGTGGTGCTGCTTTTCAAGGCACTGCGCTACAACATTTTTGTTCTGACAGCTGTGCCAAACTAGCAGAAAACAGCAGGTACGGCTACGAACAACTGCCCGAGGAAGTGCCTTGGCTTTCCCGCACGCTCATCATGTTGGGGTACCATTGCGGAAGCTGGCAGGTGGCCCATGGATGTAATACGGCTTCAACATACACGAGGTAATCATTTGAGGCACAGGCTGTATGCCACAACCCATTTCCTGGGTCGTATTATGTATCAAGACACTTACAGCTTTGGAAAAACAATAGCGGCAATTAATGCTTTCGTTCCAATCAACACTGCAGACAGCGCCACTGTACTTTCCGCCATGGACTCTGCCCCCTGTTCTCATAAAATATACCATACCTATAACTGATTTAAAAAACGCATATCCCAAAATGCCCTACTTCCGATTACGCTTGCGCATATTCACAAGTTTTAATCAACAACGACGCCCGCTTTTACAGACGGATCGGCAACATTTGAGCGCAGTTCTTCAGGAGTTTTTATTCAGTCAGCTAACAAATCACTGTCCCATCGGCTTGAGCGAGCAACTTTGTGAACGTTAGCTGAGCTTTATGGAATCAAAGTAGTGATCTGGTGCATCGTTCGTCAGCCAGTGACACAGCGAACCATTTTCGCAGATTCGAAAGTCGCCCCACAAAGCCTGCGACGTGCTGGCTCTCTCAGCATCCACGACCACATCCATCGAGAAGTAAAGTCCCTATACTATCTTGCGTAGACTGCTGGCCATTGCGTTACCATTCAGTAACTCCCCTAACACTGTGGTGTACGGGGAAATCATAGAGCAGATTAGGCTGCATGAAGGGGCCTAGAAATAAAAAACAAAATAAGATTTTCTTCGGACAAAATGAAGTCTCAACTACGACCAAGGCACGAGACTTAGCAGAAAAAAAAACCGCTTATGGTCTCTTCCGGAACATCATCAGGATTTTCTGTTCTCTATTGACCCACACACGACATTGGGGCTGCCAGAACGACTACCTCACCGGCTGGAAACGTTATTTCACAGACTGCGACCCAATGCAGCGTTCACTAATGCCTACTTACATCGCAAAGGCCACAGCCCCAGCCCATGCTGTGAAAACTGTGGCTTCCCCGAAACCGTCAAACACGTTCACCTTGAGTACTCCGCCTACGCCTACGCAAGGAGCCGTTTACAGCAGAAGACAGAATGTATCCTCCCTGGACCAATTATTCTAATCCTGATACTTGGACCCTGGAATTATTCCTAGACTAAAAGGATAGTTTTTAAGGATATTGGCATCGCTGAGACATTATAGCCCCTTAGGGCGGACAGTCACGCTATATTCAATGTCCTTCTTTATGGCGCTATCTCTTTTATTTTTTTCTTTCCACTACTAAAGAGCTTATCTCTATATGGAGCATGACAATGCCCATATATCGTAGAGAATGTAAAAACAATTTCAGTCATACCCACTGAAAAGGGTGTGGAAAAATAGAAAAATTATCCAATAGAAAACTCCGGTGTCGCGCTGTTCGAGGATATATATTGTGATAAGCTGGTGATTGAAGGAGGATGAGGAGGATAAACATCTTTATTGAGGGAAAAGGTTGCGTGGACTCTTCAGGAGGTGAAGTCCTCAGTCCAGGACCCCATATGCCTTGCCAGCCGCTACAGCCCGCTCCACCAGCCGAAGCTGGTCGGACAGGCATGAGCTGGATAGGGCGCGCCTCCAGAGCTCAGGAGAGTTGTAAGGATTCGGCTTGGGGAGAGGGTGGGAGGGGCATCCACCAACCATGTGGAAGAGAGTACACTCTGCTCCACAGAAGGGGCAGCTAGGGGACGTAATTTCTTCGGAGTAGTGGCAGACTCTTTTTGGGTGGGGAAAGGTGTTCTTTTGCTAGGGATGGTAGTGGTGTGCCTGCTCGATAGATAGGTGTCGGTGCGGTGGGGGAAGGGTGCGTCGGGCCAGGCGTAGATGTTGCGTCATTTCTGTATATGTCAGGAGGGGAGTAAATCTCTCCGAGGCGGTGTCTGCACTCCTCGTGCGGCGTGTCATTTCTCGCGCGAGGTCGTGCGCCATCTCGTTCCCATTCACTCCCAGATGGGCTGGAGTCCATATTATGTGGATCTGTCGCTGCGGCGGGTGGCGGAGTAACATTGCGCGGGCCGCAGCGTGAACGGTTCCGGCTAGAGTCACTAAATAAGGTTTTAGAGTACCGTCACTGAGGCACGCAAGTGAGCAGCGGTGGCCATTTTGGTGCTTATCAATGTTGCCAGATTGTCTCTTCTACCTTCTCGCCGCTAACTTTGACCGGGTCGCTTGTAAACAACATGGCCGGGCTGGCGGGGCCGTGCAGCCGGCGGTGGTGCCTCGAAGTCAGAAGCTACTAGCTAATGGTCTCAAAATAATACTTCATACGCACAATTTTTTCATTTAACACGCCGACGCTAGACAGGCGAAGAGGCGCGTCGTAGTGTAGGGCTCCAGATTAACCTTGAAAGCCTGGGGGATCTTTGACGTGCGCCGAAATCTAGAACGCACGGTCGCTTTCGCTTTTCGCCTGTGCAGAATCTTTCAAGTGCACTGCAAATAATTTATAGTAACAGAGTGCTAACACCGCGCAAGCATTTGTAGTAGCTCACAGTAACCCTTTTTCTGCCCGTTTCTCCGAACTTTTGCGGCAGAAATGTCGCATACGGGCGCTGCGAATTAGCGAAAAACGGTTATTTCGGCAAAGGCAACCGCGCCTAAGATAAAATAACGCTCGGTGCAATGACGAGTGATCCACCTAAACGACCGTTTAACTTGGAGGCGAGCGATAACGATCCGCAAGCCCAAATATAGCAACTTAGCCCGTGTACGTCACCATTCGATTTGCAGCGTCAGTTTGTGCGCATGTAGCTAATTTTCCGGTTGATTTCCGAAAAGCAAGTTTTCCGCTGATTCTGCCAGTCACCTGGGAAATCACTTTCAAGAAGCAGGCATTAAAATTATCAGAACACAAAAGACGAGCTGAACCCGCCCCATGCTTTGGATTTTTTTTTCGGGGGAACTGCGAATTGCATCAGCAGGTATGTATTCCGGGCACAATCCCTACTCTTGCTAGTCACTAAATAACCTTATGCAGTAACGCTGGCTTTTACCCAGCAATGCGCGCTGTTTGCGACAAGCGCAGTTAAATTTCGGTTAGCAATATCAGAAACTCATAAACATAATTTAGTATAGCTTGGTAACGTTTTTCTAGTCTGCAACTTAGAGGACATACCTAAGATTCTTCTCTTATCCCCTCACAGCCTCCTCTTTCCTTCTGGAACAGGATGGCGATTCGCATGGTATCTTAACTAGCTGCAGTCTGTGTATGCATTTATTCTGAGGGCCTGTTAAACATGGTAAATGCATTCCTGGTTGTACTAGTGTCACTAGCTAGTACCACTATATAAAGTTTGTGACACCACTAGCGGCTAAATTTCGATGAATTGAATTCAAAGGACTTGAACATGTTTCATTTGTCAATTTTCCTTTGCAAAGAAAATGCAACTCAGTCATCAAGTGCCAAAATGGATGCTTTCAGGAAATAAAACTCACCAGTAAACCCTACCTGATCACAAAACCCCCATATAAGTGCTGTTTTTTGTACGCACTGAATTCAGTGAACTTTAGTGAGCGGCTATCATTTAGCGGCTAAGAAAAATTCAGTAATGCAGCCACCTCTTTTCTGATAATGGACGTTACTACCTAGGTGATGCAGAACGATGCTTGAACTCTCATTTGGCTCAAAAGTTTTTAACACTTCAGCCCTTCAGCACTAACGCCCAGGTCATTTTTAGCTCCAGTTAATGGAGTGCAGAAATGCCTCACATATTCTGGGAGTATTCTTTCACTGCTGAAAATCAAAATACTATCAGAAGGATATCAACGATGAGCATATGAAAGCAGAGCGGGCAAAAAAGAACAACTGAATGTAAAATAATATTTATTGAAGACAACGGCCTCAAAAAAAGAACACAACCAATCGCAGTTCAAAAAATCTGGAAAAATTTATTATGAACTCTAGCAAGCCTTCCGAGGACAATGAGGCCGATTCCGAGGACGACTTATGCCAAACGGCATACTATCGCAATGAAAAGAAGAATGCCTCGAGATCACAAAAACTATCATAGCAGCAGAAAAAACCACACTTTCCCCTGAAAGAAAGCAAAGTGATTGCCATATAAACAGGAAAACTCTGCTGTTTTATTGCATAACTTAACACAAAACTGGTACAAAAAGTAGAATGCAAAGACCCCATGACTTGCACACACACACAACGCAATTATCCAACAAATATTCTGTATACAGCACACATTTGGGCGCACATAAGAAATATATAGGTTCCAACATCCAAACTGCAACACACCCTGAATACACAGGGGAACCGAACGAGTTACCAGACCGCCCTATAAAACTGGCTGAAGTCAAACAAGGACTTGCCGCTCTCACCCGCAACACAGCTCCGGGCATAGATCAGGTTACAAACCAACTCCTAAGAAATCTGGGCGACTCTTCCGTTCAAGCTATAACGAAATTTTACAACAAAGACTGGGAATCCGGCACCCTACCTCCTCCTCTGTACACAGTGACTATGCATTTGGTAGCATATCAGTACTTGGCCAAAGTAACACAAGGAAGAATTTTGTATGTGCATCTATGTGCAAAGATGATTACGTCACACTTGAAAACTATTATCCCGAGGATGAAATCACATTACTTCACAGTGAAGTCACATTTGCTACTGAACTATAAAAACAAACCTTTCCAAGAACGTAATTTATTGTAACTTAAAAAATTGACAAAAACAGAGTTTCTGCACTGTTTGAAAAGTGATTATTGTGAAGTGAATATACGTCACACAGGTACACATGTACGGAAGTGCTAGAAGAAATGAAGTTGGCAATCGATTTCGAATTGCGGCACTACACAACTACATCATTTCCATGAGGAATTGGCCCCAGCCATTTCGCAGCAGTAGAATGGGCTTTTCCAGCCCCTGTATTCGAGCAACAAAACATGTGAACATTAAAGAGACACTGAAGCAATTTGTAACATTGCAGGATTACTAGCGCAAATTGTAGTCTGGCCGTTTTCAACCACTCTCACTGTATTTACGCAACTTTAATAAGCAGAAAAGTCAATTCTTCACGCTTCAGCTAATTCGGATTCGCAGCAGAAATCAAAGGCGCACCTAAAAAACTTCGAGATTGGAATGGGAAACGAACGAGCTTGTGTGCAAAAAGAACAAACAAACAAAAAAAACACCGCACGGCATTGCTATACAACCAAGTGAAAGGCAGAATGCCCCGTGGCCATCAATCTAGCGAACAATGCAGACAACCAAGGAATTGTCTCTTTTTTTGCCCTTGTGTCGAACACTGTCCAGTCAATCTTCACACTGTGTTTGTGCGTCACATGCGCGCAAGCGGCATTGCAATGGCTTCTCCCACACCAGCCAAATGACGAAGTACGAATGAGGACTTGGCAGCGAAGGTAAAAGTATTGAAGGCGTGAAAGTAGGAGAATCGCGAAAAGAAGTGATGGAAAAGTTCAACATTGAGAGGAGCCTCTGAGTCCTAACGTCAAGAACCAAGATCAGATTATGCATGCAACAATAACAGTGACTTGTATAGCAGTGTGATGAAACGGCTTCAAACCCTGTGCTGTGCGAGAGCTTTGTTTGCTTATCGCAAAGATACCTTCCCTGTCGACATTAACAAACATCACTCACTCATGCCCTCGCACTAATCCTTTCATCACACAGATGGTCGCTCCCGAGCCCATGCTCTCTGTTTGCACTCCTTTTCGTCATGTTTGTTGCTCACCACCACACATCTGGTCCACACGCATGGTCACTCCCAAGCCCATACTACTTGTTTGCACTCTTTTTCGTCACGCTTGTCACTCCCCATCACACTACCCACCACACACCTTGTCCACGCGTGGTCACTCAAACCCATACGCCACTCATTGCACTGGTCTTCGTCGCAGTTGTCACTCTCCTCATCACACATCGCCACTCTCGAGCGGTCTTCTTGCGGCACTTGTCTTTGCTGCACTTCTCACTCTCCCCATCACATGAACCCTGTCATTTTCCCGGCACACTGCTCGTTGCATTCCTCTTCCTTCAACTCATGGCACTGAGCCGGGGGAGCTAAGACATTGTGCAGCTGAGCACGACATAGCAGGTTCAATACTCCGGCCACAGCAGCTGTCTTTCCGAAGGGGGTGACAAGCATAAGCTGCTAAGTGTATGAGATCCCAATGCACACTGAAGATCGTGAGGTTTCCTAAATTCATCCTGAACTGACTTGCCGCGGTGGCTGAGTGGCTAAGGCGTTGCGTTGCTGATCCCAAGGATGTGGGTTTGATTCCTGGCTGCGACGAAAAGAGCAAATATCCGTGTGTTCGAGATTTTGGCACACGAAGTTTACCCCAGGTGGTCAAAATTAATCCGGAGCCCTTCACTACGGTTGCCATAGCCCGGGTGCAGCTTCGATGCTTAAAATCACACAATCAATCATCATCCTAAACTGTACATCGGTGCCTTTAAGGAGCCATGAAGAGAAAACACAAGTTTGGTTCATTCAAAAGTTTGTCTCGTTAAATCATACTGACAACACTTTAACGTTAACTTCGCTCAAATAAGCTACATAATTAGGAAACGGGAATGGTCCGCGACCCACCAGCTCATTTCCCGCAACAGAACCTGTGATGTCACATGGGCTAAAGCTCTGCGATTTGGCGGAGGCTGGCAGAAGCAACGCAAATTAGGTAGAGCTTACAAACTAGACGAACGATCGATT
>JABSTR010000468.1:0-36957 GCA_013339765.2 Haemaphysalis longicornis | reverse complement strand
ACATAGTTCTCAACACCCGTGGTTTCAGAGCATTTGGATAAGCCAAATCTTTCACAGCTGGTCACAATGAAGAGAACCATAGCCTTAGCATCGAGGCATATATTGGATCGCCGCTTTCATTAGCAGCGTGGACGACAATCTCTGCATCAGCATCCACACTATCGTCCCCTCTCTTTTATGTGGAAATTCATTTTCGCCACAAGTTCCATTCTGGCAAGCGGCAACAAATGCCGTGACGCTGCCGCGGCGTGCTACCATGCAACCTCACACGGCACACGGTTGCACAGCGCTGTGCACGTGAACGTTTCCCTGCGCACATGAATGCTCATTGTTATCGATTTCCTCGGAATCGCATAGAATTCAGCTAAGCTACTGCTGCAGCCCGCGACATTGATGGGGAAAAGGAGCAGCAACCCTCACTCCAGCACGGGGCAGAGGCAATAGAGAAAGACAGTGGAAGGGCAAGGGGAGGGGGGAGTGCTCGTTCTCTAGCCACAGCAGCAATCTGCACTCGTGTGCCTGCATCACGTCCACGGTGGCTTTTTAATTAAGTGGCTGACAAGATCAGCATGTAGGGCATTAGCAGAAACTGCCGTCGACGGGGAATCGACAGTGCTACGGCGCTTTGTTTATGCCAAATCCAGCCTTTCTCTCGCGGCACCTGCTGAAACCGAAACTGCAAATGGCTGCATTAAAAACATCTTTAATTAAACAACCATGGTGCACTGAAGCAAATGAGGTTTCTGCATGTGATAAATGGTCATTAGCTACTTATTGCAACAAAAAAAAAAAAAAAAAAAACACAAAAAGATGCAAATTTCGGTGTCAGTGCCCCTTAAAGTCGAAAAATCTGTTGCACTGAACTTGCAGCAACAGTTAGTACGTTATATCGAGATTAAATATGCATGGTTTCCAATGGGGCGTTAAGTTACTCATTCTATTTAACTTCATTTTATCGATGATATCATCATATTTAGGTTTGCTATATCGACGTTTCACTAGCACTGATCCCTAAAATTTGTGTTTTCCATTAAACCCAAATCTTAGCATAATTTTTGCCTGCCGCAGTTTGTTAGTAGAGGTTCCCATTATACAAGCTAAATTTTCGCTATCCTCGTGGCTTTGCAAGGCTAAGCCTGAAATCAGCCCCTCTATATACTAAGACAATTCACAGCCACTGTCGACAGAACTCGATTGATTGATTGCGCTGCACTTGGGCTACGAGGGATGCCGTACTGGAAAGCTTCGAATTAATTTCGACCCGCGGGGTGATCTTTAACATGAACCGAAATCTCAACACGAACAACTGTTGTTTCACTTTTTGCCTACACCAGAAAAGCAGCCGCCACAGCTAGGATTGAACCCTCAGCAGCACAACGCCTCAGCCGCTGAGCCCACCGTGGTGGGTCTTGTCGTCAGAACCCACCGGGGGGTACGAGTAGATGACTGGGTAGGAGTCGATGCCCTTGGGGGGTTCCACGACATGGTCAGGGTGGCGGTAGCCGTGTTCGTAGTAGCCCTCCACACCGAGGGCTTCAAACAGCAGTTGGACGCACAGCGCGTCCGACTTCTTGCACAGGCTGGCTATCCTGAAACACGAGTGAGAGAGAGAGGACTTTATTTGAGTACACACTTAAAGGGACAGACAACTGATTTTTGAGGTGTACATGCTCTCTACACCAAATTAAAGGGCATCACTTAAAACACATTAAACCAAAACATTTTCCCTGATAGGGCTCTACAAGGTTTAGAAGCAGAATTTTTATGTAGTCGACGCTCGTTACAGAGGATCTGGCAACAACCGACTTCCAGTTACAACAGACAATTCCTGCAGGTTTGTTTGGTCCCCAGGCATTTTAAGCGGAATCCACTCCGCTCATAACGGATTTGGCTATAGCAGACTAGTGGCTACAATAGACTAAATTTTGGGTGAAAATTGTTTTGACTGAATGTTAATAGGCGACTTTTGCGGTGCCGGCAACCAATGTCTTTTTTTTTTTTGTCTTATTTTTGTGAGGAAACTGCTAAGTCTGGTAACACTGTCGGCGTAGAACAGGTCCCAGGAGCAGCCAAGACAAGCCAGTGCCGGCGGCCTTTTTTTTGTGTGTGTGCGACCAGCAGCAGTGTAGCTTATTTCACTGTCGGATAAACTAAGCATATGTTTACGCTGTCAAACATGGCGATAAACAGGACGAAATCATCACAAATACTGGCCTGTTTAAGCAGACACTCCACTTGACCATTAAGAACAAGGAGGCTGCTGAAAAACTCGACTCCAGTGAGATTGAAGAACAACGCTTTCAAATACGCTAAGTGGCGCACACAGAGGTTGAGTGTGCCTTCGTCACAGTTTTTATGTAATAAAGAACTCAGGTTCAGTGAAGTTCAGCCTTTACTATTCCCACACACGCATCGTTCCCGTTCCGTTCGATGAAAAAGGTAAGAAATGCCTCAAGCAGGGGGATGCCTCCCATCCATTGTGTGCCACTCTGCTGGTCGTGTGTGTTTCACAGCTGTGATTACAGCTGTGATTTTACAGCTGTGCTTCATCAGATTATTTTGTAGCAGCTGTTTTACTGACTAGACTAAGATTATTAAAAATAAGGAAGCTGCCTTGGAGAAACGTCAGGCAGCGATCCAAATTGCTTCCTGAGCGGTTTTGGGTAAACCTGCCTCGTCACCCGCCGCGGTGGCTCAGTGGCTAAGGCGTTGCGCTGCTGAGCACAAGGTCGCGGGTTCGATTCCCGCCTCCCGGCCGCGGCGGCCCTTTTTTCTGGATGGGGCGAAAAGCAAAAACGCCCGTGTGTACGAGATTTCGGCGCACGATAAAGATCCCCAGGTGGTCAAATTAATCCGAGAGCCCTCCACTACGGCGCGCCTCCATCGCCTGCGTTGCGTCGGCGCGTTAAACCCTCCAATCAATCAATCAATCAAACCTGCCTCGTCACGAAGCGTTTGAAAAGAGCCTCATTAATTCTGCTGGCCATGACTGAATTTTATAGCTGGTTAGTAATACACTGTTACCCACCATGGTGGCTCAGTGGCTAGGCATTGTGCTGCTGAGCACGAAATCACGGTTTCAATTCCCGCTGCGGCAGCCGCTTTTCTGATGGAGGCAAAAAGCAAAAATGCCCATGTGTAAAGATGTCGCGCACATTAAGATCTCCAGTTGTTCAAAATTAATCGGAGCCCTCCACTACGGCACACCTCATCACCTTCATTGCATCGGCACGTTAAAGGCCACTGCACTCAAAATTTCGACCAGCGCGAAATCACTGTTCCTGCATAGTATGACTAAAAGACCGCGATGTACGAAGTATGACGCCTAAAATGTGCGTAATTACGCCGCAAGCGACCAGCAAAAATCGACGATTTTGAAAACGAAACTGGGCAAACGCGGCCATTACTGGCAGGCGGAAGTGACGTATCAGCCGTCGGCGCGAGCGGCCAGACGGCCTGGCCTGACGGCGCGAGCTGTGGCAGAGCGGCCGACGCGGCCGGCTCGGCCAGCCAGGTTAGAGTGTGAGCTCGCGCGTGGGGGGTGTGGGATGCGCGAGCAACGTTATAGTTGGGCGCGAGAAAGCGAGCGCTTGTCCCGCCACACCGTGTAGAAATGATGTCGCGACGACACTCGAAAAGGAGAGAACCGCACGTTAGCACGGTTGACGAAGCCTCTCGGCTCTACGAAAGCCAGGCTAACCAGTGTTTCATCGAAATACGAGTTTCCTGGATTTTCCCGCTGCGAGGCAGGCTGATCGGCCTGGACGGCTGGCATGTCACTTCCGCTAAATGGCTGTTTGCGCGACACGCCGGCAGGTGCTTTGTCGTCTGCAAGGGCGTTATTTTGAGTGCCTGACACTGAATAACCACACATTGCACAGAGCTACCGGTCGCGTGCAGTAGTTTCTCGGTACCTACTACAGATTTCGAAGTCATTTAGCCAGTGAAATTTGAGTGCAGTTGGACTTTAACCCTACTAAATAAAATAAAACACATTGTTGCTTTATTTGCTCAGTTTAGCGTGCAGTTCGAGTGCATCTCTATGCACTCGACCGCATGTGCTAGGCCTTTTCCCAGTGCCAGTGCT
Source organism: Haemaphysalis longicornis (assembly GCA_013339765.2). Lineage (NCBI taxonomy): Eukaryota > Metazoa > Arthropoda > Arachnida > Ixodida > Ixodidae > Haemaphysalis > Haemaphysalis longicornis. Next base: position 32,870 of record JABSTR010000468.1, on the reverse strand, counting down.
AAGCTTTGAAAACAGTGTTGGGCGATTCTTTTTCCCCATGAACATTGCGCCGAGATGCTGCAAATGTGTAGGAAGAACAACATGTATGTAGCATGTATACGCAATACTGGTCAAAGTTCCCACTTTACGCTTATATCCCCCCCCCCCTATGGGTTTAGATACTGTATACTTCGAATATAGCTGACATTTTTTTTTCCACACTAAGAGGGTTCGTTGTAACAGGCGCGACTGTATCTACCAGCCATAGGCATGCTACCAAAACGACTGCTGGCAACCACAACACTGAGCCTCGCAGCACATACTTTTAGCTTTACGTACGTGAGATGAAAAGAGGTATTTAAAAAACTTCTCCCCAGCTAATACAACAATAAAATGCAGCCTTTCCTAATGCTTTGTGCCTCTTTCGAATCACACATTGAAACCAATATAGCCATTAGTATGCGTATGGTAGATTCACATTTCGAAACTATGAGGCACTACCTTCCAGACTTCAAAAAGTTTATACAGTCAAACCTGGTTATACCTAACTCTCGCAAAAAAAAAAAAAGAAAGACCCCTATAGGTTCAATATAAGGGATAATTCGATATAAGCATGCTAAGAATTGGACGTCATAAAAGCACATACCATTTATAAAAACACTTTATTGATGGAACTGCTCCCCTTTCACACGAAATAGTGCTGTATCTTGTTCTGCTGGAACAACCCCGCTGCCTGAGACAGTGTGCTCTTCTGCACACTGTCTAAAGAGTCGGAGCAGCCGAAGCCGCAACCTTTTACATTCGCAAAACGCTGGACAAGTGCGAGTGCACCCATCACTGTGGAGGTTGTGAGGAAAAGATCATCATTGCTTTTCTTGTGTCACCTGCTTTCGCTTGTGTTCGGTACGATGTCGGCAATGCAGTCTTACAAACTCTCCCATAATCATGACACCATCCACCCACACACACAACCCCGCCACCATTGATACTGCATTGGCATCCGGAAATTCCGACAGCTCTCTTCACACTTTGGCAACACCAGGCGCTGGCTTTGTTGCACTCCTCAGGATTTTCAGTCATCACTGGCACGTACAAGTGGCAAATTTGAAGCAATTACAAGGGGCAATTTTTTCAGGAACAACTGCCCAGAACCTATTTTGAGGCGGTTAATCCAAGCTCCCGGCCGATCCAGCTGAGGGTGCTCTTGGGAATCTCGTGTGCCGCTGGGATGCCCGACTTCTCACGGCGTTCGACTCAATTTATGATTGCCAGCTGCACAGAGAAAAGCAAATTCAAGCCGCTTCCTGCTAGCTAGAGACCGTCAAATAAGCCCTCATTTAGTGACGCTAGCGCTAGCTGCCACCGCTACACTTTGAAGAGAGCCCACAAAGTGCAAAGGATGAAAACGCAACGGAATAAAAGAGGCCGGCGGGCCAGGATAATTTTTTGCACGAAGGGGTGGGGGGGGTTCGCCCTACACAGTGCGGCGACGCAGTCATAATAGAAAGAGCGAGGGGAAAGAGCCACCTGGTGCCAGTGAGAGAACAGGTGAGCTAAACACCTTTTAGAGGTGTGCCGGCGGAATTTCTCTTCCGCCGCGAGGAAAAGCCAACTTTGGCGGCATCAGGCGTTCGATATAGCGACAGTCGGTGGTATTTTCGTTTGATATAGGCATAATTTTTGCTATACATTCTCACTGCAATACATACCGTGACCCCAAATAGTTCGATATACACAATAATTCGATGTACACAGGTTCGATTTGACTGTACTGCAAAATTAAAATTGTTCTGCCAATTTATTTTGAAATTCCTTGTGGTCACCACACTATATAAAATGCAGGCTCTCACATGAGCTAGAGGACATTCCCTCCACAAAAATGAGCTGTCTGTCCCTTTAACTAAGCTATAACAATAATATTCCGGGGGCTCAACTTGTAGGGACGCAGCTACAACGCATGGTGCGCGTTGTGGCGAAAGCGCAGTGAATGCACGACGAACATTGATACGGACGTCAGTCCCTATGCATCATGAGCCCTGTGCGTGTTCGTACGATAAACAGTGAGCGGACAAGGAACACATGTGGTGTGTACCAAGCCCGGAACAAGCGCACAATGGCCCCGTCTGGTATAACGACTGCTCTCATGGGTGCAGTAGGGAAAAGTTTGATGGAACAGCTCGGCGGCAGCGGAACCAGGATGGGAGCGGCAAGGGGCAGACAACCGGACCGACAACCCCTGGCCAGCTCGGACTAACCAGCACATGTGGGGGGTGCACACGGAGTGACTTGGTACAAGGACTCAAACGGTGTCGTGAGTGTAGAGCGAAGCGACGTATTATTTTTCTGCACAATCGGTGCAGTGCGTTTTTTCAGTGTCACGTTGTTTATGTGACCGTATGTGTTACGAGCTGCTGTTTCTACTGATGTTATTTTTGTTTTGCTGTCCCGGAATAAACCAGTGATTTCAGTTTCTTTTGTGTCGGCATCACTTCGTCGGGCGGGGTCGGGCTCACGAACCCTTCGCACATGAAGGAGGTTCCTTCAAACTTTACTAAACCAACCACTACAGCGCGGAGTGAGGTTAAAAATGGACAGACAAGGGATGCCTCCAGCTGGTTTGCTTGTACGTAAAACACTAGATCATGTATTCTGAATCCCTCCTCGACTTCAGCCTCCAGTCAACGAGATCCTTGAAAACTATTTCCACATTTGAAAGCATTGCCGTATCCTCTACTGGGCCGAGTCGAGGAAACACGTGGAGTGGAGGACAGACCCAGAACACAGCCATAGGTCTCTACTGAATTATAAGTCTCTAAGGCCTTCAGTAAGAGTCAAAAGTGGCCAGCCACTTTGCAGCAAAGAGGGTCTACTCTGAATAGGATGCAGCCTACCACTAAATTTCACAGACGTTCTTTGCAATCCGCTGTTAACATAATTTTGCAAAGGCCTCCATGCTTCGGGCAGACAATGATTTGCTGAGCAAGAGGGCTTGAATTCCCGGGCAGGGAAGTATTCTGTTTAAAAACCACATTACTACAGTGGTTACAACAGTGCTACAACAACACTGAAGACCCAAAGGAAAAATGTGAAGTCCATGCGGCTTACCCAACAACAGTATGGGCTGCTACACCATTCACCACAAGCTAACAGTAGACGCTTAAATCTTTTCCTAAAATGTTTATTAGGCTTCATTAGGCCATGAATGTGTCCCGAAACTCGGGCCCCTCTTTTGCTTTTTTTTTTTCCACTCGCCATTTTGGGGGGAGCAAGGGCATGCCATCGAAGCGAGAGTGTTCCTTGCTGCCTATTTGGCCCCCAGGTCGATGGGACATGTGTTTTGCGGAGGGAAGGGGGAAATATATATATATATATATATTATATAATAGGTATATATATATAATATACTATATAATATATTATAGGGTTTGGAAATGAGGGGCTCGTTAAAATAAAGAAAGAAATGCGGCAGTCTACAACGCCAAAGAAGGCATAGGGAGTGGTAGACTATTTATTACCGTTAGTGACGTTACATTATATTAATTTTTATTATTACGTGAGAAAGAAAAGCACTGCCCGAGTGCGGGACCGAACCCCCTTTCGATATATATATATATATATATATATATATATATAGAGAGAGGAGAGAGAGCGAGAGAGAGAGAGCGCCGCACGGCCAATGGAAGTCCCGACCCTCTGAATTCCTGGAAGAATGATGAGGCAGCTAGAAAAAACTGTGTGGCAGGGACAGCGTGGTGGTTCGCCACCAGAAGACAGTGGGAAACAAGGGTGATCGGACAAACGGTTGGAATGCAGCATCTGGTTGTGAGGGCTTTGGTGTGGGCTCCAATGCGACGAAAGCAGTGAACTTAATTGGGCCCCGAGGAGCCCCCTTGTGGAGGGGACTGTGTGCAGTCCAGGTGAACCTGAATTGCATCGCAGAGCAACGATGTCCCACCGAAGACGACGGGCAACCCAACGTGTCCCCCAGCGAGACCATCAATTGAACTGCAGCTAAGCCACTCCACTCCACTATTCTCCGGACTCCCTCTAATTGTCCTCCCTATTGTCGTACTTCCTTGTTCACCCGCCTCTTTTAGTCCCCATGTCGTGTGTGTTTCTAGCATGCCTTTGTTAGCAGTTGGGGAGAGCCCCCCCACCTGGCCTACTGTACACTCTACACCCCCTTCCCTCTTACTGTCGCCTAGTTCCTGAGCTCGCATCGGTGATCTCTGCTTTACTTTGTGCTCAATACGTTCTGTGTCGGTCTGTTGTGTATATGCTACGTGTGCTGTGAGAGTAAACGTGCTTAGTTTTGTAACGGGCATCCAGTGTCCTGACTTATACGTTGCGCCAGTGGCTAATCAGGCAAGAACCTATCGCTGGTTAGTGAGTCTAAACCACGCCCCCTGATCCGCATGCAAGGGGGAGTTGTTTGTCATTCCTTCTGTCCGAGTCATTGGCCACTGTACCACCTCCAATCCTTCTTAAAATATTTGATTCAGAGGCTGATGAAAGCATACTTCCATGAGGTACTGCTCAAGGTAGCACATCAATGTTTTCTGAACAGTTTGCTGACTAGTGTGTAGCCATTTTGCATACTTCAAAATTGTTTTGAATTTTTCGGCAGTGACATTTAAGGATATTTGCTTTTTCCTCAACGCTTGACTAAAAATTGTTTTCCTAATAAATTTTGCATTACAGTCCCTTACCATGCATCAAGAATTCTGTCATTCCATGCGGTGTTTACAAAGGTAATTTCAGTGTAATATTAGGTTATATTTTCCTCTTAATAAATGTGCGCAAAATTTTGTGCAGAAACAAACAAAGCAAGAGTGTTTTTCCCACATTAGGGGGATGTTAAGGCCTTGAACCCAGGTACAGCGACAGCAAAAACGCCTGTGTGTTCGAGATTTTGGCCCCAGGTCCCCAGGTGGTCAAGATCCCTAGATCCTCAGGTGGTCAAGATTAATCCGGAGCCCTCCACTACGGCGCACCTCACGTGTGTAGTTTTGGTGCAATAAACCCCATAATCAATTAATAATCAATCAATCAGGTGCAACAACACATAGCTGGAAATACCTATTTCCAGCGCTGTAACCAAAATTTTCCACGATTGTTACAGTAATTTCACTCTAAAGCAAACACAGTTTGGGCACAGTTAAAAGAAGTACCAACACACCAATGAACAACTTGAAAACAAACTGAACACTTGAACAAAAAACTGCCACTGCCAGCAAGGCCACATGCCTCTCCGCAGATTACGTACACTGTCTAGCATGCAAGGGTTGGAAGGGCTCAAGAACCAATGATAGCAAATGGACGGTGTAAGCAATAAGAACTGTCAATTGCTCCAGCAACCTTTATCAATGTCCAGAAGAGAGCCGGCCCTTTTCGATATTATTTAACTATTGCAGTAAAAACTAACAACTCGGGAGATGATGACGATGATGCATATTATCTAAGACGGCAGCTTGTGCCTTACCTCTGGCAGTAGTCGATGGTCATCTTGGAGCCAAAGTTCTTCATTTCCTGTGGTGTGGACTGCCGGCTTAGGATCTTGTAGAAGTACAGTGTGAACTGCAAAAGCAACATTTATGGCCTCGTTTCATTCTTTTTAAGAGTCATCTGAATGGTCTAGATGTGTTAATGAGTCCATAGCGGGATATGTAAACAACCAATTCTAAAACAAGGTGTTTGTGGGCATAATTGGACGAAGTATGTCCGAAAAAAAAAAAAAAAAATCACAGAAACATCATTCCAACGTGATATAACACAAAGTGGTGCTACCAGTTAACAAATTAATGATGAAAAAGAGGCCAGTAGCAATTCCATGTAAAGGAGATACCTTATATGACTAAAATTTTACAGCTCAGTTACTTGCCACAACTCATACTTACATTGAGTTACACTTATACCAGTGCATTCTAAACGGTTTGTTTCAACCATGCAATTATTTACCAAAACACACAAATGGTGTTTAAAAGAACACCAAAGCGTAAAAGTAAGTTTTTGCACTTTTACCTCCAATACACTTTCCCGCATTACGATTTGTGACATCCTGAATCTCGGCTTTGGTGGAGCTTGTTTAGGCATTTTTATGAAGAAACAATCTTTGAGGCAGAGACATGTAAATGTCAAATAAATGTATGCAGAAACTGCTGTTCCACCCACACTTTCTTTAAAAACCTTTGAGGGTTTTCGCCGTACGTGTACTGCAGCGGTTTTCCGTCCCACAAAGTCTTTTGCCGTCCGGGGTACGATTTCGAGCATCCGTTGAAATTTCGCACCATATAACGATGCATGCTTCCCTGGGAGGTGCTGCCACCTACTGGGACTTACAGAAGTGTTGAAATTTGATTGTGCTACCTTCTTGCGGTGAAAAACAGAACTCCCTAGCTTCGGCGCGTTGCGGCGTCTGTACGTTTCAACGCGTTTCGTGGTTTCAGTTTCACCACGTGATCGCAACGGAGACGCGCGAAACTTGATTGGCACTCCCTTGCAGGGGCGTCGGAAGTTTATTAGACCTATATTGGCCGCTGCTCTTATCTTGTTATTACCCAACGCTCACTAGGATTCTTGCTCTCCCTTGCTTGGAACTGAAGTAACCCACTCGGAGACTCTGTTGCGGGGGCGGCGGAAGTTGATTCTATCTATATTGGCGCTGCTATTAGCTTGTTATCACCTCGCGCAGAGTTATTCTCGCTCTCCTCGTTTACTCAGTTGCCTTCGAGTTCTTCAGATGCACGGCAAAGTGGCGACATGGCCCAACGAACTGCCCGTTCTGATGACACCGACAGCGATGACTCTTCTGACTCTGAGTTTGCTCCGTTCACAGAGTCTGAATCGGAAGACAGTCTTTCTTCGGAAGAAGAGACAGCTCATCTTCGGACGACGAACTGCATTCAACGAGTTTCTTACCTCGATATCAGTGCAGCCGCAAACATCCCGAAAGCGAGCAAGACACGAGGACGCCCAGTGGGACACAGGGTGATTTTTCCGCCATCCCTTTTCACCTTTGACGACTCGCAATCAGGCAGGTTGCGGCCTCTCTGCTCCCGGCAGAAGCAACCGAATCGGATTATTTCCAATTGTTATTCGATGAACAAGTGTTGTCACTCATCATCACGGAAATGAACAAATACGGTTAGTTGCAAAAGCAGGAGCATGTCACTCCGGAGCATCGCGGCTCAGAGCCTGGGCGGCCGGGATCTGCCGGAGCTTACGCTTCTTGGCAATAGTGCTACTGATGGGCCTGTGACACAAAACACTGCGGGGGACTATTGGTCGACGCGACCCGATGCTGGTTTGTGGCCCCGTTTTTTTCGGACGGAATTTGTTCTGTGAATCGCTTTCGCATCTTCTGATGCGACGTCCTGCCTACTTCAGTTCGATAAGGAGGGGTAGCAATCCGATCGCCCCCTAAGGGCCATTCAGGACCACGGGTATGAGGCAATTCAGGAAAAATTTTTCAAGCCTTTTTCTTCCATACCAAGATTCATGCATTGATAAATCTTGATCCTTGGAGAGGTCGCCTTCGTACAGGCAGTACATACATCCAAAAGACACCGGTTTGGAGTGAAGATGTTCATGATGTGTGACGTGAACACCCGGGTATGTACTGAGGTTTCTAGTTTATACAGGAGCTAACACTTAGCCTGCCCAAAAGAAACGAGCTTGGATTATGCGGGCTCTGTTGTTGCTGACTTCTAGCAGACTTCCTTCGAAAAGGGCACTCTCTGTTTGTGGACAATTGGTACACAAGCCCAGTGCTGTTTGAATTCTGCAGAGAGCAACAGAACAAAAGCATGCAGAACTGTGCGAATCAACAGGAAGGGCCTGCCGTTCTTTCAAAAAGAAGATGAAGAAGGGCTGAAATAGAAAGCCTCCACACAGACACTCTGCTTGCATTGAAATGGTGCGACAAGCGCGAAGTCACATGTTGACATCAATGCATGGACCCCAGATGCAAGACTCCGATAAAGTGGACCGAGTGACCAGAGAAAAAAAGAAAAAGCCCGCATGTGTACTTGAATACACGAAGAAAATGGGACTGGTTGACAGAGTTGACATGCAGCTGAGCTCAGTGAAAGCATCGGGAAAACTCTGAAGTGGAACAAGAAGTTCTTTTTTCACTTGCTCGACATATCCCTGCTGAACGCATTTATTCTCTACCATGAGAGAACTGGCACCCCGGTGAAGCTTGCTGTGTTTAGAAAGAGAGTTGCGGCCCAAATATTGGAACAGTACAAGGGCCAGATCCAACGACCAAGGCGTGGAAGACGAACCACAGACGACCCGCTGCGACTGACGGAGCGCCACTTCCCAGAGAGGGTGCCTCAGACCTCTTCCCAAGGCAGCCGCACGCAAAGAAGACGTCATGTGTGTGCCACCACAACTCGTCACTCCAAAAGGAGAACGGACACGCGCTTTATGTGTGCAGACCACGATAAGGCACTGTGCGTAGACCCGTGTTTCAAGGAATACCACACTCTGAAGTACTATTGAACATTTTTCAGTTCTGAGTGATGCTGACCCCAAAATACTGCTCCTGATAATTTTTTACCATTGCATCTAGACTTTAGACATTTTGTACATTCCAAATCCGCAATAAACTAATTTGACCCCCATGGAAAGTTTTTTTCAAAAAAATTCGACCCTCAAAGGGTTAAGATACACAAATCTCCGCTCACAAACATTGCAAGATATGATGCATCATGACAGGCTTTCCTTCAGTTTCAATTTCATTAAAACATTTAGCCTCGCTACTACAATTGCAATCAAAAGGTGCATGCAGGTGAATGCGAAAGCTTAGTGTACCTAATTTGCACCAGTGCATAAACATAGAACAGCCAGTGGCAAAAGCCAGAAATAATTAGCGAATTTGGCATTGCTGTTTGTACACGATAGCCGTTAATGTTAACTGCACAAATACTTTGTGTACAAATTGTGCACAAGCTGCACAAATATTTTGTGCACCTTCCCTCATGGAAATGCTCAGCCATGGGCAGCCTAGAGGGTTGACGCTTGGTGACTGTCCAGTCTGGGACGCCACCATACTACGATGGCATCAAAAAGACCCTTTTAAGGGGCCGCTGAGGTGGTTTGTAAACACTGCAGGATTACTCGCGCAACTTGTAGTCTGGAGTCTCTAGGCGATGTTTCGACCCCTCTCGCTGTGTTTACGCGACTTTATTTTAGTAGAAAAAACAATTCGAAAATGCTATCCTCCTCTTTGCATCTTCTTTGCCGATTTCCTATGACGTTTCGAATGATTGCCAATTGAAATGGCTTGGCTTGACTGTGCTACTGCGCGGCTCCTCGACACTCCAACACAATCAGTTGCCCTAACGTTTCGTCGGCCAACCACAGGTGGGTTGTTGCGATTCGTTCACTCAGTTGAAACTAAGCCACGACATGTCTGCACCTGGAAGAACGTGTTTTTAGTTAGTTTGTAGACTGTATCAAAGGCACATTTTGTTTTAACTTTGCAAGATCATACATTTCGAAGCACTCTCAGCTTTTGTTCGGCGAGCAACGATGCTTCATTCCCGAGAAATCCAGAGAAAAAAGCTGAGCATTTCTCTCTCCCTCTTCCCTTCCAATTTTTCACGACGTAGACACCGCGTCACAAAATAGGAGCGAGGCACCAAGGGAGAGGTCTAGAGCGTAAACGGTTGTCGCTGGGCAACAGCAGCTTTGACGTCACCAAGACATGGTTGACCGCCGAGAACGTTTGCTGGCTTTTATTTTTATTATTTGCCACCGACGGAACGACAAATTCTTTTCACCGCTCCAGCGGCCGGTGTGAGCCTACCTTGCACCGGACACCCAGACCGCATCACGCCAACCGCTGAAGCAGCGAAAACCAGAGTTTCAAATATCGTGCAGCCACAACTGCTGGCTAGGCGTTGCTCAAGCGAGAGCCTTCATTTCGGATCGTCCAGCAATCACGTCTATCTTACATTCTCTTCTCTCACGTGACACGCCAACCTGGAGTGATATACACACTCGCTTGCCGCGTCCGTCTTGAGAGTTTTTGTGGACGAGGCTCGGCCCGTCCCAAACATAACAAGGGTAGAGCTACGCGTGCACAATTTACGGATTATTTATCAACAGCGGCTCGCAGTGAACGGAAAAGCACAAGTTTGGATCGTTCGGATAACCGCCGGCAGTAAGTGCCCTAACCTTTCACGGGCGATAAGGCTCGAACTGGGTGCGAGCACGCTTCCTGCCAAGGATACTGCTTGCAGAAGCTCGGGCATTCACCGTGGTGGGTTATTGACTTCGCTTAATGTGCACCAGTGCTCTTCCAAAACAAAATTGAAAGCACAATGGCAGACCCTGAGGAAAGCAGTCTGTCTCGTAACATACGAGAGCTGTAGTCCATGTTTTTTAACTTAGATCAGCTCACGGAAAGTTTTGATTTACACTTATTTCATGTTTTCAACTACTTGGGAACTGTTTATTTGAGGAAAATATTTATAGATACTCCTCCAATGAGCTCTCGCCGTGCAGAATTATTGTGACATCACAAACCCGTAGTACCTGAAAGCGTATGGGGTGTCGTCGCCTGTTTTCACGTTTCCGGCATTTTCTACCTCATTTGACGTCTCCTGGTTGTGAGAATATGTTTTTAGATTCTCGACAATGTAATCCATCGATACAGGTCAACTTGTTTCCATTCTTTACTGTCCTTTTAAACTTAAAGCTCAAGTAGCTTTACACAAGCGCACATGCTATGCTTTGCTGATTGGTATGCTAGTAGAAAAATCTAAGGCCAACTAAAAGTGGGAGAACAATCAGTGAAGTTAATATAGGTACTTGAAAATTAAAACCAACGGAAACTTTTATTGTACAGTGTAAAACCAAGGTGCGGGAAGCACTCCTTGTGCTGGGTAAACTAGCACGGCGGTCAGCAGCATGACCATACATTTGCGATCGCTTTTCCGCCTAAGGAATGCAGTCGCTAGAAATGAGATATTTCTGGGAATTTGGGGGTCGCTTACTGCACGAGCTCTCGCTTGGCACAAAAAAATGGGAGGGAAACAGGACAGAAGATTGCCTGTGCAAGTTATTTATTCCTCCACAAAAGCTGAGAGAGCTATGAAGCATATATCTTTGAGTTGCAACAAAAGGCTGTTCAGCCTTCACTATCCATTAAAGCAGCAATGTTTCCTTTATGTGTTTCCTTTAGTCGTTTTCTTTACGAAAAACCAAGGTTTGCATAGCCACTGACCTTTCCGACCATGAAGGCATTCAGCTTTGTGATCCACGTGAACAGGTGTGGCAGCCGGTCTGCTCGCAGCAAAGAAGGCGTCGACCTCCGGCCCTGTCAAGGATTCAAAACACAAGGGTGCAATCGTACTCGGCGTCTTTCTGTACCGAGTTTCTGCCAAAAGCTAAGAACACTGCGGTCTTGTATCACAGTCAAAGTTAAGTGTTATACGCAACCATGAACAAAAGTAGGTGGTGCTCATAGGTAAAAATGTTTGAAGTCGACCCACAGCAGTGACCCTCACATTTAAAAGTTAACAGCTAATAGTGACACTGCACTAGAAGACTAAGGTGAATTAAAGATTTAAAGGGGTAAGAAACAGTGCTCGCACAACCTTCTACACTGGTAATACAAGGTGGATGAAACAACCATGTGGACAGTACTTTTTTTTAAAGTGAGGAATTTGTTGGTGGCACACCCATGCTCTACAACAACTTGTGTAATACATGTTCTGTGCAGTTGTAGCAATGTCAGCAAATCAATCCGTTTTTCATTTATGCTGTGTGACAGAAAGCCTCAATTTTGTTCTCCCTTGCGGTGATGCTTCTGAGGAGCAGAAACATCTATGAGTACCCAAGAAAATAATGAACTTGGCAATCTATGCGTTGCTCTAAGTGCAACAGCACCATTTTGGCATGGCTGGAGAACCCCAGCAGATCATACGGACTGCAGACATGCCAGTAGGGATGCCCAATTATTAAGCTCCGCATAAACTCCGAATTTTATTTTGAGTGCTCCTATCATGCCTGAGCTTCGTCCTCTAGCCATTTTCACAACGCTTCCCAAATCCTAGCACCCACTAAGGTGCGCTTTGCTGTTAACGAAACCCCAGATGTATTTTAGTAGACAACTGTTTGGGCACAGCAACTGAAATTTTGCACCCTGCAGTCTAAAATTCCATTTTCAGCTTCCAAGAAAAGGAGGAAATGTGCGCTCATATTTGGGAAACTAAAAACTTAAAGAATAGCCCAACACGTTACACCTCCTGTGCTGATGAAATAACAACAAAAGCAATATCTCGTATATCAGACTACAGAGCTGCGTAGCTTGAGACTACCCCCCAACAACACCAAGAAAATGGAAGAGGTTGCGACAGTTTAAATACAGCGGAAATTCTGTTAAAAGCCAAGTAAGACAAAACAATAAATTTTAAGATTTTGAGTACCCTAAGCCTTGACAGAGCATGAAAAAGAGTCCCTTGGTGTTAAGCTCCCCCACCCTAATCAATGTCTATTGGTTTGCTGGCATAAAAAGAATGACATGCATAGGTTCTCTGCCTGTGTGTTAGGAGAGCCATTTTTCTGCTGAAAACAGTAAAGCTTACAGTTACCCAACCAGTGAAAATACTGCCTAACTGCCTTGGGTGAGCAGACAACAGCAGTCAGCTGAACATGGGACCATTAACCTATTCAGCAGCCCTGACATACTACTAGGTTTTCGTATTTCTGCCCAATCTTGTCATCACTTTACGTATACGTTTCCAGTTTTCTGTTCAAAAATGCCTAAACAGAAAATAAAGCACTGAAGGAGTGCCACCCCCGAACAGACAGGACATGCAAAGGTATTGGCAGAGTCCTTCAATGCCTTTCTGGTCATGAAACTTTGGCATCACGCTATGGGAGAGCTCCGTACGCTGCCGCGCCGCGGCGTGGGTGTTGATCGGAGGGCAGCTGGGGGCGTGGTCAGAGCGCATTTGGCAGGGAACGGACCACGGAGTAAGATAAAACAGACGCTCGCCGCGTTATCAACAGTGTGCTTTCGCTTTACATGTCGTGGGCCGCTCAAATGGACTTGTCATTTTGTGAGTGGCGAAACAGTTTGGTGCGAACGGGCATGCTGCTACTGCGTTCCTGCCTGCCGCTCTGGCTACAGAGCAGCGGCGGCCGCCCGATGCCCTCCGATCTGTGGTAGCGCCACTCGCGGTAGCGTGTGTCCCCGTACGAAACTTAGCCGGGAGTTTCATGACCAGAGAAGCATTGAAGGACTCTGGTATTGGTAAGGAATACCTAGGCACACGACTTTGTAAGGAATACCTAGGTCTCAAGGAAAAGAGCAGCAGCAGACAGAAAACTACGCGAGAAAATGAGATACAAGAGCACTGGGGAGTCAAAATAGAATTCGAATGATGCAGGGCTGAAGCCCTAGAAGTCCAGAGAGACGTATTCATTCTGCCTTGGACGTTCACAGCCGGTGCTGGTGATAATGGAAATGCCTGAGTAAAATCTGGCGGCATCACACAGTAACACAAAACACTCCAAATGCTGCTCGTACACAAAACCGCGCCGACACCTAACAACGGGCAACAGGTGGCCATCAGCTAGATGCAGAAGAAGGGGCCATAAGGAAAAACACAACTTTGGCTAAATAAAAAGACTTTCTCCCAATAAGAATTACATTAATTTTTTACCCCGAACTTGAAATCAAGATGGTCAAGCGCACATATGAAGCCATGGCAACTGCCCAGCCAATTTTAGATGCGACGCTGAGAGGAGCATCTCTTGCCGGCGGCCCTGTCCTTCCTGCGTCGTCGTGTCCGCGTCCGCACAGCTGCGTCTCTCCTCCGCTCACCCCCTCTCCTCTCTTGCCGTGATAGCGTGCCCTCTCCCCCAATATCTGTGGCGCGCGCAGTGCGGCGCGCTCTCTCACTCCGCCGTGTGAGCGGCGCTGCACGCGACGCAAGCGCGCTGTGCGCATCGCGGTCTCTCCTTCGGGCGCTCTGTGCATACAGAGCGGAGTGCCCGCGCTCCGGCCGGTTTCTCAGTCGACGGTCGTCCGCACTACGCTTGCTCTCCTCTCTCTCTCTCGCATTACCCGACGATTGCTTACGCAATTCGAGTAATCGACCCAACGGAAACGCACAATGGAACCCCCTTCAGCGTCGCATCACACCAGGGTTCCCGTGAGGGGAGGTGGGCGTAATTTTTTCTCTCCTCTCTATTGCTCCACGACGTCACAGTGATTTCTCTATGACATCACAGAATCGCGTTTGTGCAATCGGTGGCCACCGATGTGAGCCAGTGCCAAAAACCATGACTGGGCGATTGTAGCGGGGCCTCTATAGTTCCGTTTGAGCATACCATCTGAATGCTAAGGTGCAGATAACCCACTGATACTGACTGCGTTCTCAGTACCGGCTTCTGTAGCGTCACTGCTCCCCATATTCCGTCAGTGTAGCAAGAAATGTGGAACAGTTTCAATACTGAAGAAGTGCAGCTTGCTGGGCCAGTTGGTACACATTGACGGATGGGAACCCAGCGAAAAAAGGACACAAAACACAAGAGAGACGAAATGACACAACGCTGGGACAAGCATTGTGTTGTTTTGTCTCTCCTTGTGTTTTGTGTAGGACGCGAAACACAAGGAGAGATGAAACAACACAACGCCAGCGTTGTGTTGTTTTGTCGCTTCTTGTGATTTGCATCCTTTTTTCGCTGGTTTCCCATCCGTCAATATGTTGCAATACTTCTTTCATTTTTTTTTTTTTCTGTTAAAAAGAAACATCTTTCACTGGCTGGAACGGAACTTAGTGGGTTGATGAAGGGTAGATTTACTTTTGAAACTGAGAAAGGTCATATTTGGTCTTAGTGGACCCTTGAACACCGTTTGTTCCAGCGCATGCCACATGATTTGCCTCCAGTTGTAGCGCATACCTCAGGCAGCTGTAGGCTGGCGTTCCACTCGCCCAGCCTGGCGTGTGCCTCCTTGAGGTGCAGCAGGGCCTGCAGGAACTGCCACTGGGAGAGCAGCACTTGGGCCTCCATCAGGTGCTGCAGCGTCTCCAGCTCCGTGCTGTATGGAAAGGAGGGGTGGGGGTTACAGATATGGCCCATTTGGAAAGAAAAAAAGAATGAAGAAAAAAAGGAGATTGAGACGTTAGGCTAAGAACGCCTGTTGTGCAACGAGGCGGTTGTGCACAGCCCTATTATCGTCATGACATTCAAGTTAACAAATCTCCTACTGGAATTCCCGTCATGCAACGGGACTGCAGTTGTAAATGACAAAATACACATCTGAAATCTGTATAATTCTCCTGATTTTCCAGATCCCTCTCAGCGAGTGTGCAAAATTCCTAAACTATATGCCATATTTTTCATACTGCCAAGGCAGCATTCTGATATAAGGGAAGCTGTATG
Source organism: Haemaphysalis longicornis (assembly GCA_013339765.2). Lineage (NCBI taxonomy): Eukaryota > Metazoa > Arthropoda > Arachnida > Ixodida > Ixodidae > Haemaphysalis > Haemaphysalis longicornis. The sequence goes on along the minus strand of JABSTR010000468.1, from coordinate 17,483 downwards.
TTGTCATCATGGTCAGCCTTGAAGGGAACCTGCAGCACTCTTTCAACTGTTTTCTAAATTTTTAATGCTTTCAGAATGTAGTCAACAAATGCAACCAGTACTTGGAATTGGGTCACAAAGTACCTCAGCCAGGAATTTTTGCTCTACACCCATTAGGTAACTTACAAACTTGCTTCCTATCTCTTCCCTGGTCCTGGCGTTCTTCGAGTGCAAGAATGACATCATTAGAGTAGTGTATCGGCTATAGGCAGGCCTTCCTTCAGTTGCAGCAACGAATGCATTCGATAACCGCTTTAAAACAAATCCACAAAAGCAAAGCAGAAACGGAAGGCTGATCTGCTGCGAGGAGAAAATAACGCGGTGTCGCTCACGCTGACGATAACTATAGCTTTCGCAATGCTTCCAGACGTGCAGGAAAGAGAAAGCGTTCACCGGAAGTATTGCAGAGCCTCTTTAAAATGCCCTAAAATTAAGAGAACAGTCGAGCCCGCTTATAACGAACACATTGGGAAACTGAAACCAGTTCCTTATATCCACTTTTCGCTATATCTGGAGACAAAATCTATGTATACAAATGCTAATGGGAAATGAAGGTTTGTTCGCTATAGCCGCTATTTTGTTCAAACAGGGTTCGCTATAAGTGGGCTATACTGTAGTGCCCACAAAAAGAAAGAAAAAGAGAGAGAAAAAAAAAGATGTGTGTAAAAAATTGGCCGCTATCTGCTCCTTTCGTTGCAAATGTCGACAAAAGACGATAGTCTTTATCGACTTTTGCCAATAAATGCCTCCCTTCGCTTTCCCGCTCACATATCATGTTGTTCGTCTAGAGTCGCGCTCCTCCCAATGTAAAGATGCCAAAGGTTTGCCTAAATCATTTTAAATTTACCACTGCTCCAGGGGCCCGGTGCCTCGATGCCAACGCTGCCGTACGGCGGAGACGCGCGTGAATCGAGGCGCCCTACTTCAACGTGGATAGAACCATGGTCATGTTGCCCTACTCCACGTGCGTTCTAAGTAGAACGTGGAACCCATCTAGTGGAACCTTTTGTCCCTGTTGCCGGTTGATTTCTTAAAATGGCGCCAGAAGCTATAGTGGCACGGGCGACAGCAGGCGACGGCGGAGTGAATTTTTTTTCTGCAGTTGATGAAGTCTCGAACTTCGCAAAAATGAAGCATGTATGATTGTTTATAAAGGAACACTGCAAATATCACTTCTGTATTAATTTGTTGTCTTATATTTGCATAATGTCTTGTTCTTCTTCAACAATGTTGACAAGTATGAACAATACACTGGACTTAGACCAGTAGATTTAGCTGTGACTATATAAAACTATTGCACAGGCCTTGTTTTACTTTGGCCGGGTGGCTGAATCGAGTCACAGACAGACAGGCAAACAGACATACAGACAGACCAAAATTTCTGGGTTTAAGTAGCCCAAGAAAGACTATCGTCTTTAATAACTACATGCTCAGTCATCCTGCAGTCAACGAGCAAGCACAGAGGAATAATCATGTTTTAGCTCCCAGATAGCCCACGGTACTCCAACAAAAAAACTCACGTGAATGACGACTTCAGTGGAGTGAGTATGGGATGATGAAAGAGCCTCTGGTTATGATGTATAATGTCGCCCAGTGTGCAGGAGAGGTCCTTAAACTTCATCATTTTCCCAGCACTCAACGAGTACAGCTTGTCATAGCTGCACTGGAGGTCAAGGGATCTATTTACCGCAAGTTTCTTTTTTTTTTTCCTTTATCGCAAAATACGATGCATAATTTGTCCATACTGCGTACGTAATGTCACAGCAAAGTTTTATCATCCTTACCATCCTGACTCACTCTTCCTTTAACCGGATGCATGCATACACCAATTATGTAATTGTCATCATATTCATCATCATCATCATCAGGCTGCTTGTGTCTACCGCAGGATGAAAGTCTTCCCCATGCCCCTCAAGCCATTCCTGCCTTGTGGTGCCCCAGTTGATTCTTTACCCTCCAAATTTTCTGATTTCCCCCCCGCATTGAGTTAGTGGCCCTCCTCTACTTCTACATGTCATGCTGCACAAATTGGCCGCTACAAATACCATATGACAATCAATTCCTGCAACAGAAAAATCCACCCTGAATATTTTACAAGACCATTTCACATACATCAGGATAAAACAATAGAAGTATAAGTACATGGATAAGTATCGTGGCTCTCTAAACAGCCATCTCGTTATCCTAGAGTTTAACATCGAGCCTCATAGCATGGATAACTGTTTCTTGCTCCTCCGCTCAAGATCTGTTCACTGCTTGAACTGATCAAGCAAAAGTAAAGTAAAGTGAAGTAAAGGAAGGAAGGATGGAAGGAACAGTACAGGAAAGGCCGGAAAGTTAACCAGGGAACTGTTCGGTCGGCTACCCTACACATGGGTATGAGGACAGGGGGATCAAAAGGGAGAGAAAGGACATAAACAAAAGAGAGAATGAGGGAAAAAATAAGACAAACAAAAATCTGGGAGGGGAAATGGTAAGCACGAAAACAAAACCCTTGATTAAAACATAAAAAAAGCATAAAAATAAGCAGGTAAACTGACAACATTGGCAAATCGAGGATGCTGCACATTGGTAAACGTCCCTACAATCGGCATGTACGGAAAGAACTGGGTCAATCAATATTACCAATTGCGAAATTCCCTATAGGTTTAAAGTATCAAAAACTGTTCTGTAATCGGCCCCCTTGCACTAGAGGCAAACAGGGGCAAGTTGACTAGCCTGCCATCTGTTCGCAGAAAGTCAAAGTACTAGTAGGTACTCAAAAGCTTCCGGCTGCTGCCATAAGACATAAAAAAAAAAACCATAGAAACATAAGTAAACATTACCTAATTTAGTGTTTCCTAATTTGAAAAGCAAGCTTTATTTCATTAAGTTGTGTTATAATGAAAATGTTAAGCAAAGTCCAGTTTTTGTCTCCTAGGTGTCATGCCAAGACACTTGCCCCCCCGCTTCAATACAGTAAAGGTGCCCCTGCTTCCCAAATTCTGAAGCGGAGTTTCGCAACTGGTGCACAGTGAAGAACCCTGAGGAAAGGATACAAGTCCATGGCTCTTATTCGGGCCAGCACAAAGGAAAGCAGCTGGCCACACAGGTGACTCAGGAAGGCATCGAGCATCGGCGCCGGAGGTGACTGAGACACATACGACGATCCACTCTGGTAGGAGCCGACGACGGCAACCGGACTCATCGAGCTCAGGGACATGGCCGATGGCGAAGGCGACACCATTGGCGAGCAGCTTGAAGGAGATGGACTGCAGGAAATCGGTGTGGAGCAGGAGGCCTGGTCCTTGAGGCGTTGGAACTCGAGCCGTAGTGCCTCATACACCGACTTCAAAGAGGTCTGTTGGAAGGTTTGGAGAGTAGAACGCACATATTAGAGGGGCAGTAGGGTGATAAAAGTGTTTTGCTGCTGAAAGGGAGCTTCCAACACTCGAATGAAACGTACGCAGAAGGCAAAAATATGCTGTTCAAGCTATGCAAGTGTCAATTCCACAGTTTTGCCATCACGAAAGCGGTGAAGCCAACTCATTCCACAGTGCCAACAAGTCTTGACAAGCCAGAGACTAGCAGGCTTACACCTCAGCTGCTAATAAGTCATGGACAGCAGCGCGGCAGCTGCAAGAACCGGTGCAATCCAGCTCTAGCCGCAGCATGCTTGGGCCAGTCTCTGCAAACGCCCCCTGTCAGTTGGAATCCTCTTTTCCACCTCACCCCAGCACGGCATACAACGGCATCTGGGAATGCATCCCGAGACCAGTGCAGGGTGTTCTTGTGCTTTTTTAGTGCTGTGCACAAAGCGCTGGAAGGCTGTTTACCGGAGGAACTTTTGTGTATAAATTTTCGCCCTTTGGATAGCCAAGCTAGTTCACTTCGCAGGCTCGACAGCCTCGATTGAGAGTGTTGCTCTGCCCATTAACTGCCACGCTGTAGGCCCCCCAGCAGGCTGCTGTTCTTCTATCATCGCTATTGTTGTAGTGCCATGGTTTAGTTCTGCTCACAGCTCTTCGTTGTTCGAAATGGTGGCAGCTCTCCTGCTCACCGCTCGTTCTACACGCTACCACTACATGATGGATGCGACGGAGCTCAGTTCACCAATGTTCAGACTGCTTCCACGCATCATTCCAAGCAGCAGGGCAACACAGAATCTTGTAGTGGTCACGTCTAGTGCTCACATACTTTTTGCATTGTCACAGAGGCTTGAAAATATTTCATCAATATGTTACAGCTGTCTGAACATGCAGGTGGCGGCAGTATTCGGCATACCGAAGGCATCACACTAGGTAACCTGCCGGGGTAAGGGTATGTTTTGACAACGCCAAGAAGGCTCTTACCACCAGCACTTCAGAGGTAAGCAAACCGGACTCTGCTCCTTGCATGGCATCGTGCAAAAACTGCGTGACATTAACGATACCTGTACGGGGCTGCAGTGTCGGCAAATACGCACAGTGCTAAAGCCAGCCATCTGCGGCTATGGCGAATTATCTGGACGGTTTCAGCTGCGTTCGAATAACCCCAAGTACATTAATGCCACGCTGCAGCACCGGTCCTTCAAGGATACCAACTCTTGATAAAAGTACAGGAAAAATATCCACTGGGGTGACGGCTTCCAGCAAAATACCTTCGCCCTTAATTTGCAGCACACATTGGTAAAATAGTACAGGCAAATCAGAGAGTCTACTCAGTACAGCTCCTGATTTTTGGGACACAATACAGCATTGTCTTTTCTTTTTAAAGCGAAGCTTTTTCCTCTACCACCCAAGGGTTCTGTCGCAACTGTTGGTGTCAACAGAAAACTGCTGCGAACCAATAAAAATAGTTACTGGCAACCACCAGGAATCGAGCCTGGAACAACTAGATAGAGAAAAGGAGCGAGAGCCCACGCGGAGACGGGGTAGACAGACGGTGCACTCACTTAGCAAATATGCAGGTTTAATCCCCTGTGTTCTCGATGAATGCCACGTTATAGCGTCACGCGACCTCGCGCAGCTGTGCGCTCCACCCACGGCACATGTAGCGGCCGTGTGCGCGCCTTGCGCATGCGCTAGGAGTTGTAAAAATTAAAGGAAGCTCACACCAACGCATGGCATCTAACTCCTCCGTCCCTGCCGCGGATCTCGTCGCCTCCGTCGGCGGCGGCAGAGACGGAGGTGAAGCGAAATCGTCTAACACCCGGTTTGAGCTTCCTTTAATTTCATAAAAAGAAAGTTTCCACTCAAGTGTTTCACCAATGCAACTCAACCAACCACCGTTCATGAATCATGAATTGATTTAACCTTAGCAAAAGAATAACTCTGAAGTAATAAAAGGTGTGCTTAAGTGCACTTCACTTTCCTCTGGTTTCCCTCTTCGTAGAGTCACGTGTGTTAATTCAGGTGACGTCTCATGAGTAATCGTTGTGGGTGTCGTTTTCAGCCCCGCTTCCAACCCCCTTCACGGGGTAAATTTGCGCGCATGTTTTTTTTTTCGACACTTATTTCATGTCCCTTTTTCTTCTGATTGGTGTCATTGAACCGCCAAATGTGCATTTCATTTTACTCAGCAACACTTTCTGTCGAACATAGAAATTTAAATAAATATCGGTAACGCAAAGAACTCACGTCCTTCCGGAGAAAGCTTTTGGGAGCGAGGTATTGCAGAGACATGTACAACTTTTCCGCAAGGGCCATTTGCGACAGCGCTGTGAGCACGCTGCTGAACAGGTAGTTGGCGCCTGTTTTGCACAAGCCATCGCGTTCTTTTTCCTGGAAGGAAACAAAACGTGCGCATTAGTTGCGTTGACAAACTTTTGGGAGCACAATGAGAATGTGTACTCACGACGATCTCCTTCGCTTTGTCGTAGTTAAAGTGACCAATGTTGGAAAAATAGAGTTCTAACACTCTCTGTTCTTTGACCAGAAAATCGTCACACTCCATGTCTTACTGGGCGCATAACAGCACTGCGATGAAGTTGCTCAAGGGTTTTTTTGAAGCGCCGTAAGGGATCCAAAACACAGGCGACGAGAAGAAACAGAAATTGCATCACATGTCAGCTGGAAAACAAAAAATTATATCGCCTTGGCTTGGCTCGGATTCGATGTGGCTGCAGAAATTATCATGAACCCGTTGAAAACTGGTTGGAATGACCGCAGAAGGGTTGCAAACCATGTTCACTCGAAACTTGCAGCATTTTCGGTTTTTCGGGTCTCTTTAGGGCCGTAGGTTCGTCGTCAGAGCCAGCGTCTGCAGGATACAGTGAACTAGAACGCAAAACGCTTCTAGTTCACTGTATCCAGGGCGCTGCCTCGCCCTTTTTTAAGAAAGAAGAAAAAGTGAGGCAAAGCTTCTGACAGTAAATTTTTTTGCTAGCTCGGCGCCGGCTTCTCGGCGGATCGTCGCATGGGTGAGTGGAACGCACATATGCGCATGTGCTCCAACGCGTGTATCCAAATCCACCGCTGCTGACTGTTGATTTTCCTCTTTATTGCGCACATTTTACGTGGAACTGTTTCACAGTTCAACTGATTGTTCCATTCGCGATCGCAGTGTTCTCTTTGGTTTCAGCGATGTGCTCCAATTGCAACGCATGTTATGTTTATGCCGGTGTCCCTGCTTTTTGTCCCCAAACAGCCCAAGCCGAAGTGTCGCCCGGGTCTGCGCTCAAGTTATATGAACAGCATTGGAGCGAGAAACTGCCATGGCTTGATGTCAAGCGAGGGTGCACGGCGACAACGACCGAAGATGTGTGCTGGCTCTGCGACAGCCTCGGCGCTTGGAACAGCGTCCTAAACGCGCTGCATCTGCACCTACTGGAGGAAAAGCCAGGGAAGCTGTGCCTGTGTACAGTGGGAGGCGGGCGGTCGGTGTTCGACTCGGAGATACCTTACGACAGCCATCTTTCCTTGCAGATTGCTTACAATGCCACGTTCTTCACCACATGGCTTCCTAGAAAGCATCAGTGCGTCGAGGCTGTAAAATTCACGCAATTCCATCCACATGTGCCGCTGGACGGCATTCCTCATTCCATTGACGAGTGTCCTTCTAACCTACGTAGCATCTGCATTAATGGGTTACCAGAATTGTATGATTGGAGCGCGGTCCTCGATGCCCTGGGACCTGTCAAAGAACTCGAGAGTCTTGCAGTCACAGCGCTCGTACTGAGCGCCAAATTGGCTTTAAAGCTTGCCGAACTACTTTCGGCCAACGCTGCTTCCGTTACAGCGATTACTTTTTCGAACGTCCGCCTCGACCAAAGTGCCTTTGACGGCTTGATGAGCGGCATATCCAAGTGCGGTAGGGTTGAGAAGCTGACACTAACGTTTTTTCTGAATCCTCCGTGGTGCAAGCTCCCTGGGTGCAAGCTCTTGGCTGGCACGCTACGAATGACGGAGAACTTGCAAGAGCTTTGCCTGGACTTCAAGGAAGTGAGTGAAGGAGTGCTAGCGGCAGTTGCCAGTCTGTTGAGGAAGAGCACAACCCTTGTGGATCTTTCCTGCCATGTGTGCACGCATGCTTCCATGAAGAATATTCTGGCGGCAATTCCAAATAACACCACGTTGAAACGGCTCGTATTGGTCGGTTACGAGTTCGACACAGCGTACCGCAATTCGCTTGGAACGCCATTGCTGACATCCCTACTTTCCAAGAACAGAGGGCTGCGTTCACTGACTTTCCGAGCCTGCGCAATTGATTTCCGTACCTTGGATTTCATTGCGGAGGGGCTGGTGCAGAACGACACCCTGGAGTACATCGACGTGTCTGAGAGCGATCTGTGCTTTCTTGGTGTTGAAGCCCTCGTCTATGCCCTGGACACAAACAAGACACTGCGCACATTGGATATCGGCTATGTGGAATCCACGCTCCTTGAGCGGTATGGTTACACTTTTCGCACAGAGACCTTGCGCGCTTAACAGGTTCCTGAAAGCGGGTTTTAAAATGATAAATGGAGTGGCACAGTCCCTTAACTTGTGCAGCCATTGGAGTCTAGTGATACGTCTGTGCACGGCAGTGAACTCATGAATTCAACAAGCCCTTGGTTTTTTGTTTTTGTGGCTGTGAAAGCTGGCATCCCTTAGAGGCGGGTTGCTACTAGTTGTAAAACTGTGGCCTCTTATGCACTGAGGATAAAGGGAATCTGTGCTGAAAAGAAATATTCGAGGGTCGTTCTACAAAGAGTGTACTTTGTCTCCTTTCTGTTGTCCTCGTTTATCGTCATATTTATTGCTTGTCCAAATAATTCACTTTTTCTTTAGTCCACTTCAAGACAGCACAATTAGCACATTATTCTGCCATGACAATGGCACTGCTGCCTTCACTCTTGGCACTGCACCAACTTAATGCTGAGTTCCATACACCCTCAGTGTCAACATTCGAACTTAGGGTGCGCATGGTCACACGTAAAACTGAATGTCATTGCACTAAAGCAAGTGCGAGTGGTAATGCTTGAGGTAGAGGAGGGTCAATAAGTTATGCTGGATAGCAGACACACTTCCAACACTTCAGCCGTGCCACGCACCGACTATACATTTTGCAAACCAGTGAGCACTATGGGAAAGGCATGAAAATTCAAAAACAGGACTAGTGAGGCAATGTGATTCAGTCCCGGTGTTCTTATGTTGGAAGCATATCGGCACGACCTGCTGCATAATTTCCCCATGTTTTCGGTGTTCGATCTTCTAGTGTGGCTTTTCTGGCGCTGCATTTTTGAGCTTAAGTTGTGGAAGTACTCCGGAGGCGCTGTGGCCACAGTTGAAATTACTTTAGCATCCTACCAAATTGCCCCACAAGCAAGCGGCGTGGCTCATTTATGCCAACTCTTTGCACAGCAAATCGGACCTTGGGCTCATTTAGATAAGATTGGTTGATTGATTGTAGGGTTTAACGCGCCTACGCAACGCAGGCGATGAGGCGCGCCGTAGTGGAGGGCTCAGGATTAATTTTGGCCACCTTGGGTTCTTTAACCTGTGCCGAAATCTTGTACACACGGGCGTTTTTGCTTTTCGCCTCCATCAAAAAAGCGGCTGCCGCGGCCGAGAATCGAACTTGCGACCTCGTGCTCAGCAGCGCAATGCCTTAGCCACTGAGCATCCGCGGCAGGTATTTAGATAAGATTGGGCAACCGCCTACGGTATAATTGGCCAAATGTGCATCAGTGAAAAATGCTTGTCACATTGGTTCTTTTATTGAAAGACATCCAGGTTGAAGCAACTGTTTCTGAAAGCAAGGTGTGGGGTTTTGAGGCAGCCATCTACTTATTAAGAATGTGTGCACGCCTCACAAAGCTTAGGTGCCAGCTATGGTGCGGAATTTATCGGTTTCTCGGCAACTGTAAAAGTAAAGTGACCTTAATATTCCTCGGACCCCAAAGCGGGACGGGGGGCGGGGGAGGCTGAAGGAAGAACGTGGCATCTAGCTTGAAGGGACATTAAGGCTTAATGCAATTTTGTTTTAACTGAAAGATCATTCGTGTCGTAGTTCTTTCGGCCTTTGTTCAGTGAGCAATGCTGCATTATTTGCTGAATAAGTAAACAAGTACTGAAGCACGTCCACGCACCGTTCGTCAAATACAGAAGGGTGTACTGAACGGTTTGTTGGTGCACTGTAACTTCAAGAAAACAGCTCAGACATCGGGACTAAGCAAGAAACACGCAACAGTTTCTTGCTTAGTCTCGTCATGTGCGCTCCTTTGCTGAAGTTCCTCAAACGGTTTCTTTTGACCCTTTCATTCCTCAAGCTTTTCATTAGTGACACTGGGCTTGATACCCATTTTATAGATTTCCTTCTGAAAGTGGGACAAAACACCGTCCCACAGGCAGGCCGGGACAGCGGGACCACAGCCGCAAAAGTGGGATGTCTGGGCACTTTATGTAAAAGTAGAGTTGTTGGCGTGCATGGTCACAAAGCATGCTTGAAACTCCTGTTCTAGTAGGGCTATGAGTAAAGAATTCTATGCAGCTTTCTGGGATAACCTAGCAGTTAATGGAAAATTTGTGACAGTGATCGATGGGACGTTTAGGGAAAGAAGCAACTGCTGTCCTACCATAGGAACAAGTAATACCCTTCGTGACGGGTTTTTGCACAATTGAGCTCGTACAAACTTCGCTTTCCATGAGCATCCCTTTCCATTATGCAATTACTGATTCAGAAAAACTTTGTGCAGGGTAGTGCTGACGGAGCACCTGATCGAACAGAAGCTCTACGGACGCGTGAGCCTCCGCTGGCGGGAGGTCGACACGTTTGGTCTCAGGGCAGCCTTGCTGGAGCCGGCCGAGTGGTTGACCAGCGTGTACCTCGACCGCAATGAGTTCTGCGACGAGTCCTTCACTGCCCTGTGCTCGGCCCTGTCGTCAAACTGCCACGTTCGGGACCTGACTGTGCACCTGTGGAGCACCGCATCACCGCAAGTGCGGGACCTGCTGCAACAGAACCAGTCGCTACGAACCGTCAAGCTGATCGAAGGGTACTCCGGATCGGGGATAACCATCGAAGAGGCAGTTGGACTCGGCTCTAACAGGAGCGTTGAGGAACTGTCGTTGGCGTGCACCGAGATAGGCTTAGAGTCTGCGCAGCAGCTTTCGCAGCTGCTCCGATCGAACCAAGCGCTGAGGAAAGTGACAGTCTCGTGTCAGTACGTGCCCAATCCGCAGTGCTTGGCCGTGGTCGCCGAGGGGCTGCTTCAGAACCTGTTCATTACCCACTTCTCACTCGCTCAGGAAAGGGGCATGGACTGCTCTGTTCCGACTATGCTGACGGCTGTGCAGCGTAACGCCACGTCCCTGCACCGTGCTGTCCGTTTCGTGCTGGGGAAGAATAGGGACAAGGTGTGCGCCGAGGCGTTCGAAACTGCTCGAGTTCAAGCCGTCCCTGTTGTCTGCGGTGGACGTCCAACTCTGCGCTGACCGAAGCTGAGGCGCACAGTGCGGCATGGTCGGCCAGGCGGTTTATCCGACACAATTACCTTCACATTAACCGGGTTGTTCGTGAGCGGGTTGAATGTTACCCGGGAGAGGGCACCCAGATAGATCGGCTCAATGCGGACTGCTGGCTGGTTATTGTGGAGTACTTGAAGGTCTCTGACATAGTTGACAAGCGGCGCTCTAGAAAATAGTTTTGAACCTGTTTAGGTGGGACTTTTGCGATTTGAAGCTATCCAAATTTGGGCTGTGCCTCATTTTTGTCGGCTGCTATTGTGTTTTAATTGGAGGTTTAGTACCCTGACGGTTATCCAAACTCGGGCTGTTCAGCCTTCTCATTAGTTAGAAATTGTGCAGTTTTGTTCATCCAGCTTTATGTCCTGTTATTTTAAAAGTCACTTAATTAGAGCAGTGTTTTTCCTTTCTGATTTATGGGGAGTATTTGGGCAAGACTTGCGTTATCTCTGCTAGTCATCAGTTGATGTCCAGAATATGCAATGGAAGTAGAATGTGGACAGTAACTGGCATACAAGTACTGAATGCGGAAAAGAAATGAAGAAATCCTGAGCAACACAGCTCCAATCCCATGAAGAGGGAAATGCAGCGGCATACAAATTTAACACCACCAAAAAAATACGAGTATTGGTATTAGAGGGGAATGCAAAGAACAACTTTTCCATTAAAAAATTTACTTTGTCTCCAGGTGTTCATGTTCGAATTTGTGCCTTAATATAGTCAATGCATTTCTAACCTATAATATTCCTTGGTGTTTAAACAAACCTGTGGAAGACTGTTCATACTTCCTAGTACTGCTTTGAGTCGCATTGTCATTACGTCTGTTTTTTTATTGAAGCTGCGGTAAACCGAGTCCTTGTAGTGTGTTTAAAACTGCAGGTCGTTATGTGGATTTGTTTCTAGAGGTTGCCATCACAAAGTACCTGAATGACTGTGATATGGTGGCAAAAGTGCCCCACATATGGTCGCGTGCATGCAAGGCCTATTAGTTGTTGAAACAGGCAGTGGTATCGAATAAAACTTGTCACATGTCGATGAATGTGTGTTCATAAAACGTTGATTCTTCACATTAGGCATTTCGAGTAATTTTGGGAGAGTGTGTGATGACACTGTGGACCCCAAGCTCCTATCATTGAAGGGATACTAAAGGCTGAATGAATTTTTCTTTAAACCAAAAAGTCAGACTGTGTATAGGTGTTTATTTTTTTTTTCCACTCAAACAATACTTTTTTTGTTCAGAAATAAATAATTAAGGCGGCCATTTCACTATCGTGCTTCCCCGTCATTTTTATTTGGCACAAAGGGTCATTTTATACATTTAGAGGCGTCCTCCTACTATGTATTTCGACATTTCCAGCAAGGGAGGTGCTGGCGCCTAGGAGGAGCGGTAGAAACTACTTGCATGATTTGACAGCACGGTTGCTGATGGCCGGACACATAATTTAATTGACTGCAGCTGTGATTTCAGTTTTTCTATTGGTTGTGCAAAATAAACATAGTGAAAAGGGGAAATAACTCTTGTGTTCACTGACATAACTCTTCTGACGGTTCTTATGACTATGCCACACATTGCAGTGAAATAGAAACAGATCTTGCTGGAAGCTGTAGTAAAATAACCTATTTCATGTTCAAGGTATGTCACCACCTTTGTCAAAATTTTTTTAAATTTCCATAGGCAAATTTTATTTCTTATGTACCGTATAAAGGACCGCCTTTTTCGATATTTAAAAGCTAAAATAGTGAAAATAATATAATTGACGCTTTTATTGACAAAAAATACCCCAAACTTGGGCATTACGTGAACATTCATAACTCTGGAATGGATGGCAGGGATTGCAAAATATCTGGTACAGATGTTAACTAATGGTTCTGTGCGGCGAACTAGGTTCTTTGCCATCCGATAATATGGAATCAAGTTTTAGCGAAAAACCCAAAAACAAAAATGTGCCATTTTTGTCTGCATTCCTTGAAGTAAATCATGATTACATCAGGAACTTGCCAACCGTTTTTAAAAATCCTAGTTCATTGAACAGAGTGGCAATAAAGAGGAAAAGCCGGAGAAGTTTAATTGAAAAAGAATAATTCAATTCGAAGTTACAAGTGTTCGCGCAAAAAAGAAAGTGAAAAGAATCACGTTTTGAGAAAAACAAGAATAAAGTTTTCGATCCATGTTTACACCAGATAATATCTTGTCCGGGAAAGTTAAAATTTACCACGCTCATAGCCCGGGCTCTCCTTAGCTGCCACAGTTCTTTTTTGGCTTTTGTTTCCATCTGCATTTTCTTGCGGATTGTTTTGTCCTACCCATTGATTGGCACTTACCCTGCTTCACTCGAGACTGGTCACTGGTACAATATTTTACGGGAGTGTGGTGGCCAGTTTCGATGCCCCCTTCCCTCAAAATATCTGCCGTACTTCTTTTGCCATCGTTAGAGAGTCCCACAGCCCCATATGCAACAGCAAGCCAAACCAAAAGCTGGGCAGGATTGTCTGTGGCTTCAACCTTGCGTTAGAGGTTTTCCCCTAAGCCAAGATAATTTGCTGTACAAAAACAGACTGTTGTTACTACTCCCTTAGGTAACTTTGCTGATATGTAAGCATTGCAGTTTGTACTACTTCTTAATTTTTTCGGTTAGATACTGTTAGAAAACAGATTCAACTTCAATTTAAAGCTTTAAATCAAACATTTTAGTGATTTTTATGCTGCTGATATTCCATGCGTTATCAGTTTCTGTTAGTGCACCACCTTAGTTTCGGTTTCAGAACCATCCACCAGCTGTTAGAAAATTGCTTCAATTTTTGAACTAACAAAGATAAGAACATGATTCTTCTGCAGAACATTTTAAAATGTTTTGGGGTTCTCAAAATGTAAGAAGAAAAAATGGTATTTTTTTTAAAAAACCTCTTTTCAAAGGTGGTGAAAAAAGTTTGTGCATCTATCAAGCACAAAGCTCAGCAAAAGTTCCCACACACATTCATCTTACACGTAACTGCCTTCATTCATGTTTGTTTCCTGAAACTGCCTAGACAAGCTCCACCAATCCCATTTCGCAATTCACAATTTTTAACGTTGCAAACTCAGTGTGCAAAAGCAGATGGGGCAGTGATACCTATTTTCAAGCTTTTGGCATTTTCTGCATTAATAAGCAAGCGCTGTCACTAAAACTGGTATGCTTGCATTTACGGCACTATAATCTATTGATAGAGGCCAACTTATTCGTCCAACGTACATATCGGACGCCTTCGGGTTCGATTCCCGGCCGCGGAGGCCGCTTTTTGATGGAGGCGAAAAGCAAAAGCGCCCGTGTGTACGAGATTTCGGCGCACGTTAAAGATCCCCAGGTGGTCAAAAGTAATGCGGAGCCCTCCACTATATACGGCGCGCCTCATCGCCTGCGTTGCGCCGGCACGTTAGACCCTACAATCAAATTAAAATCGATATCAGACACCTTTAATCGACTGTACTAGACACCCTAACTGTACGAAATATCCGGTGGAGTGGCTAGCTTTATTTAAACGTCAAAGGAGAACTGCCCGCACGCCTCTTTGGAAGATGTTCTTGTCCCAAGTGGGCACTTATTCACTAGGTGGGACATGTTGTACCTTGTCCTCCAGTTTTTGAATGACAAAACTATGGGACGCATGATTGGACGCCGACGGTTTTGTGCTTCTCGGGCAGATAACTTGTTAGCACACACTGCAAGGCTATATATGGTCGTCCATTCACTAACAACAATTCACTCACTCACATACTTGTTTGTACACTTTCGTGTCCCCTTATACTGTGACCTACGGTGGCAAGAAGCATTAAGTGACAGGTAGACATTTCAAAAGGTGGCCGTTGGTGCCTAACTGCTGGCTGATGGTCTCCCTGTCTGTCTAGACAGTGAGCTCCAAAACCTTGCTGAGTGTTAGAGCTAAACTCAATTGACCATCAGGCACACTCTCTTTGATTCTATATGAACAGCGAAGCTGTTAAGCGTACGCATTCTGTTCTGCAGTTAAAAATACTGAGAAAATACCGAGCGCTCGTGCACGCGTGCCTCGAGTGCACGTTCGTCAAGCTACCTTAGCAAAGCATACCCATTGAGGGAGATTGGCCAATATTGGCCAAAAAATAACTCCAGAATTCGCTGCGTGCCTCGAGCACACGTTCGTCAAGCCAAGCATACCCACTTATAGGGAGATTGGCCCTCTGTACCGTAGGAGAGCCGCGACTTCAATGTCAAATCTGGTGTAGGCGATTAACTCCACATGGCCCGGCCGTGGAAGAGGCCGCGCTTCGAGAGGCTCGGCGCGCAAAGCATCGGCGACGATAAATCGCGCTGGAAGAGTGGCGTGCGAAAACGTTGACCAAAACGACGAGCTCACTCTGGCCTTCCTCAATTAACAATGCCACGCCACCGACGTCAACCATGACATCACAACGATACTAAAACTAAACTTTGTGTCCTTCAACAGCTTCACCATTCAATTCTTGTGCGTGAGTGCAAGCCTCCCTGAATTTTCTTAGGTTTCTTAAATTTTGTAACCTAAGATGGACCTTTTGAAAGGGGCTGCACTGAAATGTTCCAGATTGCAAAACCGGATGGGCTTTTCGAAAATACCTAATGATTCACCCGACTGCTGAAAGAACATCTTGAAAATAATTCATGTTCCTAATGGACCTCATCTCCCTGTATGCAAACACCATGACGTCACGAAGCGCACATGCGCGACGGGTTGCGCCTGCTGGCGGCTGCGAAATGCGGCGGGGGTTGGCATTGGGATTTATGCACCCCCCCCCACCCCCCCCCCCCAAAAAAAAAATATTTCGACCCCCCCCCCCCAAAAAAAAAATTCCCCAACCACCAGCACCCTGCCCAGGGATTTATACGCATCCCCTCAACATACCCCTGTCACTCCCCTAGTAGGACTTCGACAACCCGCAAAATCGAAATTCTATGAACCCCTGGACGGCAGAGACAGAGAAAACATTTTTATTTATTGAGCTTTCGGGTCCATCGAAGTTCACCCCGCCGTACAAAAGTGGAGATGACATCCGTGCCGTGTATTTTATTTCACGAAACACACCGCATTTTCTTGGAATCGATCATTTTATTTTTTCAACTTTGCCGCTCAGGTCAAGGTAAACGGGGTTCTGTAAGTTGCCGCGCAAAAGCAGCACCACATAAACCAACAGAGCGTACTTCCAAGCTTGTGGGCCCCAGAAACGTAAACAAAGCCCTCGTCATGTGATAACCTCTATGTGATAACATACCCTTGTCACATAACCAGCACCACAAAGCCAGCGCACACCGGTTTCGTCACAGTTCCTCTACACCGCTCATTTCTCTGTCACTGCAGTCCCTGTAGCTGCTCGAGTCGGAACCTAGCGGAATCACGACATTGTTGAGTCTTGTGTCGATTGCACCATCCCGCTCCCAGGCCTCTTTCTCAAGACGCTCCACATGAGCGCAGTCCCGGACCCAGTTTTTGCGAGGTCACAAGGGCGATGGCTTCGTTGAGCAGTCA
The DNA here is from genome assembly GCA_013339765.2 of Haemaphysalis longicornis. Lineage (NCBI taxonomy): Eukaryota > Metazoa > Arthropoda > Arachnida > Ixodida > Ixodidae > Haemaphysalis > Haemaphysalis longicornis. The sequence goes on along the minus strand of JABSTR010000468.1, from coordinate 1,026 downwards.
TTCAACTTCAGTGAGAGTGAATGACGTGTTGTTGAAAGCAATATACACCCTAACCCTGGCTCCCTGTGGAGCCAGCTGGCTCCACACCATTTCAAAAGGGTTGAATTCACAGTGGTAAGGAGGAAGCCGAACAATGTCATGACCAGCAACTCTGCCAGGGCTTCAATTCGGTATCCAAAAAACTTGTGCTTGTTCTCGTTAACCAGCTGAACGAGCTCGGGCTTCAACTGGTTGGTCACCACACCACGAGATTGTATTTGCAGTCAACCAAGACTGAATGTCGGCCTTGAGCCATGACGTCGGCGACAGCTTTTCGATCTGAACACCGTGGTACGGAGCATTGTCCATGACAATAACACTCCGTGGCTCGGTGTTGGGTAGAGGTTGTTCTGCGAACCACTTCTCAAAGTTTGGGCCATCCACTTCACTGTGGTAGTCAGTGGAAGCACTCTTTGTCGCTAGGAAAATGAGACATGCCCCGTCCACAGAGCCCTCCTCACCTACAGCATGAAGGGCGATGAGCCGACCACCTTTGCCGCTTGGTGCACGAAGCCCAGTAGTTAGACCCTTGCGAAAGGCGTCTTCACGGGATGACACAGTCCTGTCCTCCAACACCATGACCTTGGTATGCCCGGCATTGACCCAAGTCTCATCGAGGTATACTTAGGGTTGCCACCTCTCCCCGAAAAAAAAAAAAAAAAAAAAACGGCCCTTCGGTGGAGGGGGGGTGCGTGGTATTTAGAAGGTTGAATTTGCGATGAAAAGAAAGAATCAATGTTTTATGACATGCAATACTATATGCATTGTAGCGTTTTCCTAGAGAGGAATCAACATAACGCTTGTACTGCAAGTTACTGAAATTTTGGTTATTGCTCTGAATGTTCTGCCCTGAAAAGAAACCGCACATACTTCGTCCATTAAAAGCCTTTTTTTTTGCATCTTGCCCGCGCTCGCCCGCATATTTTCTCTGCTCGCGTGTTTTTGCGCAGCTTGCCGACACCTTTTATCGTCGTAGTTGCTGATTAA